>JADLZL010004536.1:0-141364 GCA_015844335.1 Chrysopogon serrulatus | reverse complement strand
GTTTTAATTCCGCATTTAATTCAGTCATCCGCTGCGTTTAGATTTTAGAAAGGACTATTCACCCCCCTCTAGTCCGCCATCTCGACCCTACAAGAGGTTACTAACTTCATCTTCTTAAGTTTTAGCAACAGACTTATCTTATTTTGTGGTGTTATACATGTGGTTTTTTATTTTTTGATTTCTACACAATTTTAAACTCCAATCACTTCATTGTTTAAATGTTTTAATGTAGAAAAATACTAAATTTATGGTTTATCATTATAATTAGTTTTTTAAAAAATAATATTTAATAATACTTTAGTTTATAGTTTGTGATCTGGTCAATTAGTTAATTATAACTAAGTATAAATAATATATTTGAAGGATTATTTAATTATAACTAAGTATGAATATAAAATTTGTTTAGAAAAAATAAAAATAGAGAATTTTAGGTTATGTGTTAGTTAGTTACATAGAATACTTTATTTTACAATTTGTGATCGGGTTTATTAGTTAATTTAAACTAGTATGCATGCCACATTTCATGATTAGTTCAAAAAAATAAATAACTTTGGTGTTTTTTTAGTTTTGCTTGTTTAGAAAAGCCAGCAGACACTCGCATGGGCGGCGCTGGTCCGCATCTTCTTGAAAATCAAAGACGTCACATCGTTCGTGCACCACACGCGTCGTCTCTACCTATTCGATAGAAATAGAGAATTTTAGGTTATAATACATTAATTTACAATTTATGACCGGGTTAATTAGTTAATTATAACTAGTATGCCTACCAAATTTCTTGATTATTTAGAGAAATAGAGAACTTTGGTGTTTTTTTAATTTTGCTTGATGAGAAAAATTAGAAATAGAGAATTTTAGGTTATTTGTTACTTTTATTTCTGTAGTAAAAATTAGAAACTTATCATACTTTATGTTGCAATGCAGACAATGACACGTGGTTGGATGTACAATGCCGATCGCCGCTCTAAAGAATTCATTGATGGTGTCCATTATTTCTTAAGAGTGGCCGAGGAAAACAAGCGGGATGGATTCATACGTTGCCCATGTGCCTTGTGTCAGAATTTGAAGGAATATTCTAGCTCTAGAAATATTCACTCACATTTGTTGAAGTCGGGTTTCATGCCAAACTATATTTGTTGGACCAAGTATGGAGAAACCGGGATAATGATGGAAGAATGTGAAGAAGAACAAGAATAACTGGAGCCTGACGACCTTATTGCTCAATTTGGTGGCTTCGATGATACAACAATGGGAGAAGCTGAAGAAGAGGGAGGTGCTCTTGGTGAAGGTGATGCTCTTGGTGATGCCATTCGTGATGCACGAAAAGAATGCAAAAGTGAAAAAGAGAAGGCGAAGTTTGACCGCATGCTAGAAGATCACAAGAAATTACTATACCCATCCGCCCAAGATGGGCAAAAAAATTTGGGTACAACACTGGAGTTGTTGAAATAGAAGGCATAGAATAGTATATCCGATAAGGCATTTGGACAGTTACTGAAGATCAAAAAAAGATGCTTCTGAACCCTAATGAATTGCCCACCACTACGTACGAAGCAAAACAGGTCGTCTGTCCTTTGGGATTAGAAATCCAGAAGATACATGCATGTCCTAACGACGCATCCCCCCGCACCGCGGCAAGGACTACGAGAATTTAGATGAATGCCCGGTATGTAAAGCATCACGGTATAAGATCAGGCGAGATGACCCTGGGATGTTGAGGGGGAAGAACGTCCTAGAAAGAAAATCCCTGCAAAGGTTATGTGGTATGCTCCTATAATGCCTCGTCTGAAACGTCTTTTCAGAAACAAGGACTATGCAAAGTTGTTGCGGTGGCACAAAGAAGACTGTAAGGTAGACAACATGTTGAGACACCCTGCTGATGGGTCTCAGTGGAGAGCAATAGATAGGGAATTTCTAGAGTTTGCAAAAGACGCAAGAAACTTGAGGTTTGCTTTAAGTACATACGGTATGAATCCTTTTGGTGAGCAGAGCAGTAGTCATAGCACTTGGCCTGTTACACTATGTATCTACAACCTTCCTCCATGGTTATGCATGAAGCGAAAGTTTATTATGATGCCGGTGCTCATCCAAGGCCTGAAGCAACTGGGCAATGACATTGATGTCTATCTAAGGCCATTAATTAAAGAACTCATACTTTTATGGAGCGAAACAGTGTTCGTGTGTGGGATGAGTACAAACAGGGAACACTTCGACACATGTGAGCACTATTGTTTGTGACAATCAATGATTGGCCTGCTCTAAGTAATCTTTCGGGATAGTCAAACAAGGGATATAATGCATGCACACACTTTGTTTTGATGACCTTGATAGTATATATTTGAAAAAAATGCGAAAGGTCGTGTACCTTGGGTATCGTCGATTTCTTTCTATGAATCACCCAGTTAGAAAGAAAGGCAAGCATTTTAAAGGTAAAGGCGCACCACCGATGCAAGCCTCGCAAATGTAACCCCGAAGAAGATGTATTTGAGATGGTTAAGGATGTGAAAATAGTTTTTGGTAAGGGACAGGGCAGCCAACTAGTTCCAAAAGATGCAGACAGTTATGCACCCATGTGGAAAAAAAAGTCAATATTTTGGGAGCTACCCTATTGGTTAGTCCTAGAGGTCCGGAATGCGATTGACGTCATGCACCTGACAAAGAATCTTTGTGTGAACCTTCTAGGATTCATGGGTGTGTATGGGAAGCCTAAGGATTCACTTGAAGCACGACAAGACTTGCAGCGCATGGAAGAGCGAGACAACCTGCATCCAGAGAAGACGGATGATGGACGCCAATATTTAAGACCTGCTAGCTACACTCTTAGCAATGAAGAGAAAGAAATCATGTTTGAATGCTTAAGCAGCATCAAGGTCCCATCTGGATTCTCCTCTAATATAAAACGTTAATAAAAATGTGCCCGAGAAGAAATTTCTGAACTTAAAGTCGCATGACTGCCATGTGCTTATGACGCAATTGCTTCCAGTTGCATTAAGAGGAATTCTACCTCCACATGTACGTCTGGCCACCGTAAAAAGCTATGTGCATTCCTCAATGCAATTTCTCGAAAAGGCAATCAATCCACTTGGACCTTGCTTGCTCTCTGAGAATGATGTGGTTCAATGTCTTGTCGACTTTAAATTAGTGTTTTCTCCATCCTTCTTTGATATCATGACACACCTCCTAGTTCATCCGGTCAAGGAGATCAATATTCTTGGTCCCGTGTTCCTACATAATATGTTTCCCTTCGAGAGGTTTATGGGAGTCCCAAGAAATATGTTCACCAAATAGTCGGCCGAGAAGGAAGCATCGCAGAGGGCTATGGGACGAGAGAAGGTCATTGAGTTCTATGTTGAATTCATTCCTGAACTTGACCCAATTGGTGTTCCTGAATCACGACACGAGGGAAGACTGAGTGGAAAGAGAACAATAGGAAAGAAGACATACATCGGTACGGGGGGGGCGATTATTTCAATAAAGCACACTACACGCTTCTTCAAAACTCATCCGTGGTGGAGCCGTATGTCGAGAAAACACAAGGACTTTCTACGATCCCAGCCTCCCGAGAAGAATGAAGTTTGGCTTATGCGTCGGACATGGACACTTTCGGTGATTGGTTACGAAAAGAATGTCGGGGTAATGACCAGATTGATGAGCAACTATATTTGTTGGCTAGGCAACCATCATGGCACATCCTCACGTACAAAGTGCGAGATAAATGGAAATACATTTTACACCCTAGGCCAAGATAAAAAAAGCACGAACCAAAACGATTGGGGTTCACGTAAGGCGCCACCGACCGAATGGAAACAGACAAACATATTATGGCCGCATAGAGGAGATTTGGGAACTAGACTACGCACCTAATTTTAAAGTCCCTTTGTTCCGGTGCCAATGGATCAAGAATACCGGAGGCGGGGTAACAGATTGACAAAGACTATAGAATGACAACAAGTGGACCTCAACAATGTTGGTTACAAAGGTGAACCATTCGTCCCTTGCTGCTGATGTGAATCGGGTGTTCTATGTGAAAGACATGTCTACAAAACAAAAGAGAGGGAAAAATGACAACAAATCAACGAATGAGCCAAAACGCCATATAGTTCTCTCAGAGAAAAGAAACATTGTGGGAATTGAGGACAAGTCGATATTTCGAGAAGATTATGAAAGGGATGACCGAATCGCCTTTCAATGTGACCAAAGATCCGAGCATCATGATAAATGCCGAGGACACTCCATGGTTACGTCAAGATCATGACCAAGGAACATACGTCAAAAAGAAGATCACTACTGTGCCCGCTTGAAAACTAGTAATGTTTAATAAATAGTGTGTATTAATTAGAGATATTTTATTGACAACCGTGTGTATCGAGAGATTAGTTGTGTGACAATTATTAATTACCTGAGATGTTTGTATCATGTTTTTTTTCCTCCATCGTTTAAAATAAAATTTCTTTATGATGAAAGGTTACATCGAAATAACTTGAATTTTTTAAGCAAGTGGACCCTAATAACAAGACTGAGATCAATCGGGTACTCGATGAATAAAAAATATTTGCCTTCCAATACAAATTCTGTCCAAAAGCAACAATTTTAGAATTATTAATTGATCAATATATTTTTACATTAACAAAATAGTAATTATTATTTACATTTGCAATCACTATTATAAAGTGCATGTGTATTGGAAGGCAAATATTTAAATAAAAAACAAATGTAATTATTGTTTACATTTGCAATCACTATTGGGAGGCAACAATTTTAGAAGTATGTGTATGTGACAATTTGGCATTAGATAAAAAATCTTTAAAAAATAATCTGATGTAATGGTGACCCTCACGTATATCACGATTTTAGAGATAAATGATGATAAATGAACAAAATTTACGTTTAAATAATGCACAAACAAATTTTCTGTCAAAAAACACCTACTTTAAGATATTTAAATAAAGTAAAATATTTTTGCATTAATAAAACACTAATTATTTTTTATATATAACTTTGCTATTATAAGGAATGGAAAGATTTTATGTTCCCAAATTTATTACGAAAGCAATTAGACAAAAGGAAATGGAAGTGTTATTTTTGAACAAATTAATACATATTCTTTTATCTACTATGCAATTAACAAAATTAATCTAATTATTGTAAGCAAAAATAAAGAAGAAACCCTAATACAAACTGCCGGGTGAAATAGACCTTTAGTCCTGGTTTGTAAATAGCACCGGGACTAAAGGAGACCTTTTAGTCCCGGTTTGTAACACGCACCGGGACTAAAGTCCCTATGCGTGTTACAAACTTTACTAAAGGACCTTTAGTCCCGGTGCTCAATACAAACCGGGACTAAAGGTGTGTATGGGTATTTAAGCCGTGTCTTCTTCCCTCCTTTTTTTTCTAGATCGGCGTCTTAACTTCCTTCCGCCGCCCGATCCACCGCCGCCCGCCGTTGCGCACCGACGACCTCCTCCTCCCCGAGCCGCCGCCACCGGCCTCCTCCCGAGCCTTGTGCCAAATGCGCCATTAAAGCGCCGCCCGCTGCGTCCCGAGCCTCGCGTCGGCCGGGGAGGGGTGTGCCGCCGCCGCCAAACCCTACTCCTCTCCCAGGCCCACCACCTCCGGCCGCCTTTCCTTCTTCTTCTCCGGTGAGCGAGGCCGCGCCTTCGCCTTCTTCTCGGGCCGGACCGGCGGGGGAGAGCCACCGCCCCTCGCGTCGTCACCGATCGGCCCGAGCATCGCGTCGCCTCACTTTCCGATAGCCCGGCCATCGAGGGGAGCAGCGCGCTCTTCTTCCGGCCGGCGCCCCGGCCAGAGCACACTCCCTCCCGCCGCCCGGCCGTTTTCCCGGCCAGAGCACGCCGGCCTTCTTCGATCTTCGGCCCACTGCAGCGGGGGAGCACGCCGGCCATCGTCTCTCCGGCCGTAGCAAAGCGGCGGGGAGCACACACCCAGCCAGGGAGCAAAGGCAGGAGCACACACCGTCCAAGGGTGAGCGCCCACGCGAACTTACTAGCTGTGTATGTATGTGTTGTGTGTTGCGTCTCTGTTCGACGGCCATCGAGCCGCGGAAGCATGTGTGTGTGTTGTGGTGGCCGGCCGGCCATCGAGCCGAGAGCATGTCTGTGCAGGATTTGGCGAGAGAATGCAACCACGCGATGAACGATAAACGTGGGCGACGACCTAGCGACGTTCTAATCAAAACTATTCGTTTTATTTAAAACCCTAATTTGATCCGATACGTTAATTTGAAACCCTAATTCGAAACCCTTATTTGATCCCATACGCTAATCCTATTTGAAACCCTAATTTGATCCGATACGCTAATTGGAAACCTTAATTGAAAACCCTACTTTGATCTGATACGCTTATTTGAAACCCTAATTTGATCCGATACGCTAATCCTATTTGAAACCCTAATTTGATTCGATACACGTTAATCTTATTCGAAACCCTAATTTGATTTCATACACTAACCCTAATTTATTATAGGTTTTTAAAAAGAAAAGACATACACTTAGCGACTTAGCGACGACCTAGCGACGACCGGACGAACAAGACACGACGACCTAGCGACTTTATTAATAGAATTGCTTTATTATGTAACTTTATGTCTAGTAACTTTATTAATAATAGTAATGTCATGTGACTTTATTATGTAACTTTATGTCAAGTAACTTTATTAATGGTACTTTTAATTAACTTTACTAACCTCCTCATGTAATATGTAAGGTTTTGTAACATTGTAATATTTTAATAGAATGGCAAGTAACTACATTAATAATAGTAATGTTATGTGACTTTATTATGTAACTTTATGTCAAGTAACTTTATTAATGGTACTTTTAATTAACTTTACTAACCTCTTCATGTAATATGTAAGGTTTTGTAACATTGTAATATTTTAATAGAATGGCAAGTAACTTCATTAATAATAGTAATATCATGTGACTTTATTATGTAACTTTATGTCAAGTAATTAACTTTATTAACGTCCTCATGTATATTTTTTCTTTTTTCTTGTGGCGCTACATGACAAATTAAATTCTAACATCTTTCAATTAACAACTTTTCGAAAATGGCCGATCGGAATGATAACATGGATGCGGCAATGATGGACCTAATCAACAGCGGTGGCAATCAAAATCCCCAAGTCCAAGGTGATGACAATGAACAAATAGATGATGGGAGTCAGTACTTCGCTGATTATGAAGAACTTGTGGGAGACAATCCTGATGAGGTCTATCTACAATCTAGTATATATGTATATACATGAAATTAAAAAGAATAGCTTTTGTATTAATATATTTATACTTGTTTGTATAGCCCTCTGGTTCGGCGACAGCTTTCGGGAGTAGTAAAAAAGTGCGAGGCCCGAAGAAGCCGTTGGAGGGTCGGTACATTCTGTTGGAATTCGATGAGGGTACAGGCCAAGTACTTGGGGAACATTCAAAGAAATTTGTTGCGCACTGTGGATACCTAGTAAGGGGCACAGGCTCTGATCGGTGCTCGAGAATGGAGGCAACGGAAAGATAACCCTACTATTAGTTATGTCTCGGATCGTGACAAGGAATTGCTATGGCTAGATATCCTTCAACATTTCACGCTCGATACACAGGATGAAGCTTTAAAGGAGAAGGTTCAAATCTGGGCTATGCAGAAGATGGCCAAACAATTTTAGGCTTGGAAGAAGAAACTTTACAAGACTTTTGTTGCAAATAACCGGACTCCGGATTTCACCAACAAGGCCTACGTCAAGTTGAGGCCTTTTTGGGATGAGTTCGTACAGTTTAAGAACTCAGATGAGGGTCAGGCACGGATTATCCGTAATCAGGAAAATGCTAGCCACAAGCAATACCACCATCACTTGGGTTCAGGTGGCTACCGCGCTGCTATTCCTAAGTGGCAGAAGCTAGAACAGGAGATTGTTGACAAGGGGATGGAGCCAGAATCACTGCACTGGCCTGAGCGCACCAAGTATTGGTTCTTCGGTCATGGGGGAACCCTAGACCTAGAGACCGGAAAGGTAGTGTACGGCGAGAAGCTGCAGAGAGTGGGATAGATGCCCGAGGATTAGTTGAAAGTGGCACCTGGCAGCCAAATAGAGAGAAGGATGAGCTGACATACGCCCTGGAGACTGCTGAACATGGTGGGCGAACAAGGGGCTATGGGGAGATATCGTGGGAGCATGGCTTCCCTAAAGATAGACCCACTTATAGAAGCCGCCAAAGAAAGAAGGAAGAGGAGGCAGAGCGATTGCGTAGGTTGGAGGCAATGGTGATGGAGTCACGCTGGCGGCTCGTGAAGCGATACTGGCGAGAGAGAAAGCGCTTGAAGAGAGAATGAACGAGGAAATCAAAAGGCAAGTGCAGGAAGCAGTAAGTTCTATGCAAAGACAAACTGCATCAGAGCCTAGAGTCAAAATTAGGCCCCCCCGGTCAGTTGAAAAGCAGTTGCGCTTCCACAGAGGTGCCAACTATTCAAGACGACGTGGGGCTGCGCTTTCCGGTGAATGACGTCACTGAAGCTAAGACAACATGTGAGCTGCATATTCCACGGGGGGGCTACCACAGTCATGGTTCTTTATCGGTGTTGTAACTCATATCGACCCTACGAAGACACCAAGAATCCATGGGGCGATAGTTCCAGCTGGATATGCTAGTGTCTCGGTGGATAGAGTTATCAAAGGCTTCGAAAATGTAGCGCTTGAGATAGAAGGAGGTGATGGAGAGAAGACTTTAGGATAAGCAGAGAAGGCTTTCATTTGTTGGCGCAAGCGCTACATCATTATTCCTGGGGCATCGCCTACTAGTCTACCACCACCTCCTCGTCATGAACCTCACCCTAGGTGCGGATGAAACTTGACGATACATTTATTCACTAACTTTATTTTGCATTCCCCTAGTTAGCGGTTTACTCATATTCCTCTTTGGTTTCACAGTGGTCACCAACATGTCATAGTGCTTTGCGGGTGATGACGAGGCGCAAGCAAGACACGGCTGCATCACCTCCAAATCCAACGCCCTCCTCGGGCTCCAACACCGCCACCTCGGGCTCCAACACCGACACACCGGCTGCCCTATCGCCTCCATGTCGGGCTCCACCCCCCCCCCCGGCGGCCCCATCGCCTCCACGTCGGACTCCAACCCCCCACCGGCTGCCCCATCGCCTCCACGTCGGGCTCCAACCCCCACCGGCCGCCCCATCGCCTCCACACGTGGCTCCAGCGCCAAAACCGGTGGACCCACCATTGAAGAAGAGGCCAGCCACACAATCAACTGTGTCGGCCGCCCCCGCCGCCAAAAAAGCAAGCCTCTAAAAAAAACAACCCATCATTCCTAAGAAGCTGTCCTATGAGAAGACTGCTGCAGAAATAGATGCTTCGGTAAAGTCGATATGGACAGTTTCTTCAAGAGACTTCAGGATGAAAGAGAATCCAAGCAAAACCCTGAGAAGCCCTACCTCTTACTAAAGCCAGAACTTCTACGGCAAAGGGTTGAGGCTCAATAAAAAAAGAGGCGTGCAGCTCAGAAAGAATTATCATCTTTATCTGACTATGATCGCACTCTAACCAAATTCCTAGAAGAAGAGAAGAAGAAAGAGAAAAGAGCACGCAAGGGTGTAGCACAGCTCGGGGAACAATCAAAGCAATCAGTGTCCCCGCTAGTCATTGGGAATGAATATGGTTCAAACATCGACGTGCTAGACCAGCAGATACCTCCAGGTTTGAACTATGAGGATCTTGAAAATTTTTTTGCGGACACTGGTCTTACCTTATCCCAAATGATAGCTGGGGCAGTAATTGAAAGTGTAAAAGAAATTGATCATTGGTAGAAAACATATGAATATGGCAAGAGTCTATTCAACCCCACGGCCCTCAGCAAACTTGGCACGCAGATGTACTTGCTAAACCAGTGGTACCTTGCGGCGTATGGCAGAAGAGCAGATGACTATATCTGCGTCCGAATTAGAAACCATCATTACTTCTGTGGTGATGATGTTATTTATGTTCCCAGCTCTAATCAGCTGCTTCTGTTTGTAAGTGATTCTTTCTTTTAATAATGTTATCAGAACTTATCATGTATATGTATAACTAATTACGTAAAACCGGCTATACATATGCGAAACATGATGAGGGACCTCGAGCTAGAAATGACAAGGAGATTGGATTCATAGATCCTTATGTTGTATTCAAAGACCCCAATACTCCGTATGTCATGTGGAGAGTTCAAACGGAGAGAAATCTGCGGAGGTACTTGATCAATCAAAAGGATAAAAGATATATACTCTTTCCCTATAACTTTAAGTAAGTATCGTTATCGTGCGTATATTTTATTAACCAATTAATCGGATCAGTATGAAGATATATAATTATTTTGCCTACACACAAATGAAGCTATCATTGGATACTAATTGTGATTGATCTCGGCAAAGTCATTTACTAATTTATGACTCATTGAGAAAACCACTGAAAAGATTACCAAGAAATGATAGATATTATCCAAGGGTAACTTCAATCTCTAAATATTAATTTTAGCTCTTTAACTTCGGTAATAGATAATTAATAATGATCGTTTTATTGCTAGGGTTTGGGCTGGGTTCGTGCGTAAAACACCGTCCCGTGATTTGAAAGCGCCACTTTCGAAGCCTATCCTACTTCGATGGATTCTCACGGCAGCCCACCGGGCAAAAATTTATGTGGCTACTATGTCTGCGAATTTCTGACGGTCTATGAAAAAAAAAAACAAATCTTGAGCACGCAAAAGTATGTAACATGTATATATAATAAGTTCATTTCAGTTATTTGTTGCTATTTAATAAATCTTATTCATACCTCTAACCTTTTTTCTTTAATGTCTACTAAAGGAGACGTGGTTGAGGGAGAAGGTGTTGAATGAAGTCCGCCTAAAAGGAATTCAGGAGACAATCGCAGGATTTCTTAACGACCAAGTCCTGAATCCCGCCGGCGAGTACTACTTCAACCCTGACGAGCCATTTAAACCAAACCAAGATGATCATTTATACGATGCTTGAGTGGCGGAGAACAATTAAGTTGTAAATACTTTATCCCTGATGAATATGTGTAAATATTATATTATGGACCTATAGACATGTATAATATATAAACAGTGTTATATAGTATATTTATATGTAATGCTCTAAATTATATAAATTATAGGTGCTTGGCGTCTACATAAACAAGCAAATAACAATACGCATTCGAAGATAATAATAATATAATTGTAAACCAGAAATGGAAAACCAAAAGAAAAGAAAAGGAAAAAGAAAAAACAAACCAGAAATGGAAAACCAAAAGAAAAGAAAAGGAAAAAGAAAAAAGAAAAAGGAAAAAAACTTTTAGTCCCGGTTGGTAACATCAACCGGGACTAAAAAAAATGGCCAGTGGCGCACCCTGGCACACCCTTTAGTTCCGGTTGGTGTTACCAACCGGGACTAAAGGTGGACCTTTAGTCCGGGGCCGCGGAACCGGGACTAAAGGTTGGACATTTAGTCCCGAAACCTTAGTCCCGGTTCCGTAACCGGGACTAAAGGCCTTTACGGCCCGGGACTACAGCCTTGTTCTATAGTAGTGACTGACTTCCTTCTGCGCTCACCATTGCGCCTGCCATACCCACGGAAGCACGGAGTGCCTACCCAAACCAAATGCCCAAGTAAGAAACTCCTCACATGAAGGGGAAATTAACATCACAGTAAAGAATCAGTACTGTGATAAAAGTAAGTGCCATACCCCTGTGAAGCAGAAGGCGGACACGTCCAGGAGTCAGAACTCCTTGCTTGTCACAACCACCCATGATCTTAAAGATATAGCCCTTGAATTCCTGCAAAACAAAATGTTACATATGCATATATTTGAGCAGTAAACCATGGATCAAGAAATAAGTAGCAAAGATATTACCTCACCAAGCGCATCACCACTGACCTCCTGGGAGATCCTTTTGTCAAAAAAGACACGCCTGTAGTTGATACCAAGGCATTAGCTATATAGCTTATGTGACAAACTATACACAATCGGAGAAAGAACAAATAGTGTAAGCAATGCAATTAAAAAAAAAACTAGTTTGTCCAAATCTGAGGTCAAGAAAAAAAAGTATTTTAATTAAAGAAGTTTCAAAAAGCCCAAGATGGTCTACTGTCATCATAATTTCAAAAGTGCCACTTCAATTTTACTTGGAACAGATAATTAAAATTGATTGTCCTTGCCTCAACAAACACCACGACAAATCTCAAATAGACAGGTCACACAGCTATTTCTATTCCACTCATAATTCCTACTTCCTGTAAACGACAATATATCTCAGATAGACAGGTCACACAGAAAGTCAATAGGAAACCTTCAATGGCCATCTTTTCATCCCTACCATTATTGTGATGTACTGTACCAGCCAAGCCAACTCTTTTTTCTCCGTTCCCTTATCCTTAGCGCTAAAGTAAAAAAGAAAAATGCAAGAGAGTTTGTATTTGCAAATGAAAATGAATATGGATCTAAAACAAATTATATAATCAATCAATAAATAATAATTTAAATAATATAAAAAATATCCTTCGCCCCTTATGGTATTCGTTTATAATCTTGTTGACCCTACTCGCTTACTCCTATTTTCCTGCTTTCTTTTTAGACAGAATTCATTCTATTCTAACTTTCTTGAAAGAATGGGGTTCTCTCTGGGGGGGCTCACCCTCTCTTCCTTTTTGAGAAAGATGGGCTGCCCTGGGAGTCTCACCTTGGTGATTCTTTCTCTCTTGGGGGTCTTCTTCGGTAGCGAATCCGCTCTCATAAATTGGATGAATTCTTCTGGGTTGGCTTCGGGATCCGCCTCTGAGAGTTGGCAAAAGTACCTCAACTTATCGGAGGAAAATGCCGCGTCCGAACCATCCACAAGCCACACCCCGCCGAACCCTGAACCTGAAGCACCATCCATTTCGTTCTTGCGAGAACGAATCAAAAATGTTATTCGCTCATGCCAACGTATACGAAAATAAAAAAATCCTAAAAAGGATTAACAAAGATCTTCACCTTTAAACGGCAAGCGCCGAGAAGCGGGTCAAAATCGCCCAGGTCCTCGATAACATTAACTGGAAAAGGGTTTTATACCTATACGGGGGAACCTAAGATAAAGCCCATATCGACTTAACAGTTACGGTCCACGATTGGGATCGCGCACGAAAAGGCTAAACACAGCCTTTTTCTTGTCCTCGGGACAGCGGGCTAGTCCCGTGCCTAAAGAAAAGCATAGCCTATCCCCCTTTCAAAACCGTTTGTCTCTTGTTTGTCTCGGCGAATCCCCGGTTTAGTTTCTTAGAAAGTTGGATTTGCGCCCTCGAAGCACTCTTTTTTTTTGAGTCGGGTGCAAAGGAAGGATAAGATAGGAAGGGGTACAGTACTAGACTAATGTTTAGCGGTTCTAGAGCCGTCAATGATTGGTGAACCGGCGGATCCGTTTGCAACTCCTTTGGAAATATTACCCGAGTGGTACTTCTTTCCAACAAATTCGTCCAGACTCTTGGTAGAGTCTAGAAGACCACCCAAGCACACGTATTAACTAGAAAGAAAATAGATAATAGAAGGCTTGTTATTTAACAGTATAACATAGTCTATATACCAATGTCAACCAAGCCAGCCCCAACGATTGGATTTTCGTATAACTTCATTTACCCTTCACTAGTCATCTTTTGTCCATTAGCAACTGTGATGATCATGGGCAAGGTTCCAATCTCGGTGGGCAGAGTATGAGATTTCACTACTGAATCCTTGATTATATTGTGACTGCACAAAGATGACAAAAAAAATGGGTGGTGAAACCGACAGCAATCCGATGCCACGAAACCCAGCCGCACACGGCAAGATCGCGAAAAAAACCCGACAAAAACCTCCCGATCACGAGAAAGCCTCGCCAAAAACCGAGGACCTAAGGTTCCCGCCGCGAAAAAACCGATCTTGCCCAGAACCGAGCGATCAAACCGATCGACTGATACACGGCACCCCGATCGACCCAGACAAGAGACGCCATCGAGGGAGGCAGTAGATGATTACCAGAAAAAGCCTCGGGGGAGCACGCGCATTCGCGAGAGCGCCGCAAGCCGCGATCCAAAGGGGCCTCGGGGAGGGCTCGGAGGGCGCGCCGCCAGGGAGAATTGGGGAGAGGCGGCGGTGGAGGCGATGAGATTTTCTGAGGGATTTTGAGGCCCAGGCTTGCGTGAGAAGGAGATGAAGGGAGGAGAGAGGGGGGAAGAGCAGAGGAAGACGGGGCATTTGTTTCTGGCTTCTTGGGTGGGCTTTGGTTTCCCTTCCTCTGCTCTTACTCCTTGTGGACGCTTCTGCCCCTCGCTCTCTCTGCAGTTGGGTTATCATCTAGGGGCAAGATGCAGTCAGAAAAAAGTTTGGAGAGGGTGACACATGACATGATGCTACTAGCCTGCTGCCATGCAAGCATGCACGGACAGCAGTCTGCATGCAGGCCAAACCGGAAGCTCTTGAACCTCGTTCAAATGAGATTTTGAATACCAATTGAAGTGCTATTTTTGCTCTAACTTTTTTGGAAATAGCAAAAGAAATTATACCATATACCAAAGATAATGCTATAATCACTTTATTTTTTTCCTTCTCGATATCTATTGCTTCGGGTTAATGGTATTGTGCTCTTTGTGGCTCTATTTAATAGCATCTATGGTGAGGGTATTATAGTCATTTCTATACTTGCTTTTAATGCATCATAATGGACCTATCAAGTGTCACTTCATCTTGTAACTTTCTCTTTTTTCAAGACACTTACAATAGGTCAAGTCATTTCATCTTACAACTTTTTCAACTTTCAAGATATTTAATGATTTCATTTTTTCTTTCTCACAACCTAAGATCAGTCTCAGCGATGAGTCTTATAGTGCTTTTATTAAGACAATGTCAGATTTTTAATAGGCTAGTGAGCTGTGACTTATCTAAAAATGCTCTTATTAAACTCAATTTTCATTTAAAATAAAATAGACTGATTTTGAGCATTTTTGACTTTAGCTTGGCGGCTCCTTAGACTTAGACCGTTATACTCTGTCAAACTCAGTTCGAAGGTAGGTCTCAAATAGATATGAAATCTTTCACTAGAAACAACATTAGCATCGCCTTCTCAGTTGGTCTTTTCATATTTGTTTCAGGAGTCCTAGAAACAGCAATTCTATCCTGCTTTCTTTAATGGCTTTGCTTCCCCAGCTTGTGTTCCTCTGCATATTTTATCTGGTTTCGTGGGGAAGGGTCCTTTGGCCGTCTCTTAGTGCTGAAGGTATACAAATATATAAGTAGTTCAAGGCAACTAACAACGGCCCACTACTAATAAACTATATTAACTATATGATACAACAAACTAAGCTGATTGGCTAGTGCATATACGGATGATACCTCGGAGTTCCATGCATGCAACCAAGAAGGCACGGGAGCAGTGGTCACTGGTCAGTGCCAGTTTGCAGTGCAGCGCCAAGGAAACTGCAGGGAAGGACCCAGGAAGCTTCACCCTCCTGAATCCTGATGCAGCAAGGACATTGGAGGAGCGCATCTGTCCACGCCTGTCCTGATGCGCAGATGTAATGTAAGCTGATGAGGCCGCGCCAGCTGAAGACACGCCACCTACATGCCGCATTTGGCTCATCATCTTGTGTTCTACTTTAGCGCACTGTATCGCTTGCCACTCCTCTTTGGGTATTTTGGGTATGGTATCTCCTGATTGGTTCAGGACGGCTTTTATCGAATTCTTTTGGATTTGATTTGAATTTTATTATAAGGCGATGCGAGACGGAGCCGAGATGGTGGTGACTGGAGAGTACCGAGATTTGGTGGAGACGATAGCGTGGAGTGTATTCCCTGTTCCAAAATAGACGGCATTTCGTCCCAAAATAGACGCCTCTTTTATAAGTTTATAAACACGGGAATAGGAAAATTTAAGAAGTGTTGTGTATAGAAGAAGAAAAAATGTGTATTGAGAGAATAGAAAGAAGCGTTGAAAAGAAGTACCTCCAAAATCCCAGAAATAAATTCATTTTGACATGATTTAGAGTATTTTCTCCGTTTACCCTTATTAAATAGGCCCTTAGACAACTATTTGACGAATATCCCTCCCTGTCCTACCCATCACCGAAGTGCTCTCTTCTGCACGCGTGGGATTGATACCTCGGTCCCGTGCTCTAGGCGATTTTTGCATGACCTGCATGCATACTTATGTAGCCTTGCATGCAGCGGTCGCTCACGTTTTTTCACATTTCGTAACTGCGCGTTGGTCGCTAAAACTATTTTGCTCCTAGAGCATTTTTTGTGCTCGCACGTCATGTTGGTGCAAGCTCCATCATCGAGCCCGGCGCAAGCGGCTCTATGCCATGGACTCAGGCGCGAACTCCATGTCCTCCCGAGTCATCATGTCCCCCGAGGAAGGCATGTCGTCGATGGAGGATAGCATAGTGATGAGTGTAAAAACTAAGAAGCCAAACCAGGCGTGTTAGTGGTAGTTCTTGTGTTTGAAGAAGTCGCAGGCTATGTTACGGGCTATTCGGTTGGTCATATAAGCCTGGTGATAAGATAAGTCGGCTGATTTGCTGTGAGCTGTTTGAACAGCTGATATGACAAGTAAATATGGCGTTAAATATTGCCTAGGAAATGAACAGACAGTCTTAATTAATAACGGGGCAAACTCAGTTCCATCTCAGCATGGACATAGAAAATTAATTCTTTTGTGGCAAATCTCTAAAGCTTCAGAACGAATTCTTTTTTAGTGGGACGGAGGGAGTAGATTTTTATGTCAATCTTAATGGGTTTTAATCTTTATGAAACAAAAAATATGAGGTACAAAATATGAATGCAAGCGTACATTAATGTTACATAATTCAGGTTGGTTATTTATAACTCCTATAATCTTAACCTCTACTAAGTAATTCTTTTGTTTCTGATTGGTTGAGACTTCAAAAGTGATGTCACCGACATCATCAAAGGAGTTACCTCCACCAAGGTTCATTTATCTCCTACTAGCCTTTTCTTTTGAAATAGAAAAAATCATAGCACCTAAACCAAATATGATAATTAAAATTCAATTGCACCATGGTATTTCTCGCAATAAACTTTTCAAAACAAGACTCCGACGGATATATTTTGATAACTTAAACCGCTTCTAAGCAAAAATCCGTTTGTAAGCCAAAAAAAACTAGCAAAACTGCATATCATATGGATTACATGTGGTCCTCTGAAATATACATAATTTTATGAAGAAAAACTCTTAAAATTTTGAGAGGGGGGATGACCCTCAAGTATAATAGGGGTGGGGGTTCGGGTAGATGAGATTTAGGTGATGTCCAATTCAAATAATCTATAGTATGTATATCAATGGATACAACCTCCATAATTGACATACTACACATATATATATATATATATATATATATATATATATATATATATATATATATATATATGTATCTACTAATTTATAGTTTTGACCATTATAAACTCCTTACATTTCTACTTCATATCCATAACGCGGGATATCCTACTAGTATATTATGTTATTGTTGCAAAAAAAGTTTTCAAAGCACGTTTACATGTCAATTAGAGAGTTTGGAATTTTTTTACTCTCTATTTCAAATTATACGTTTTTTAACTTAACTGCGTATATAACTTTTGTTACGTACTTAGATGAAGATATATAGTACAAAACATTGTATCTAGAAAACTCATAATTTATAACAGAGGAAGTATAGTTTTTTGGGGGGTTTTCCATTTTCTAGGGCTACATCTATTTTGAGCATCTAGTATTATTTTCACGAGATCTAAATATTTTTATTTAGATTTGCTGAGTATCTCTAGTTTTATTTTTTAAAAAAAGCTGTGGGCAGACGACGGAGGGGTGGCGGTGCCCTAGGGCAGGACGTGTGGGCAGGGGAGGCAGCGGTGTGCGCAACAAAGAAAGGGAGAGAAGAGGGTGGCGGCGGCTGGGAAGGGAGAAAGAGAGGAAAAAGGTTCCAAAATAGACGCCCTTTTATAAGTTTAAACACAGGAATAGGAAAATTAAAAAAAGTGTTGTGTATATATAAAGATAGAATTGTACTGGAAAAGGAAAAAAAGTGTACTGAGAGAATAGAAAGAAACGTTGAAAAGAAGTACTTTCAACATTCTAGAAATAAATTTAATTTAGACATTATTTAGAGTCTATTTTTTCCATGTTTGTCTTTATTAAATAGCCCCTTGGGCAACCATTTGACGAATATCTCTCCCTGTCCTACCGATTACCGAAGTGCGCTCTTCTGCATGCGGGTGTGGGATTGATCCCTCGGTCCTATTTTTTTGTTAGGTTTTTGGCGATTTTTGCATGGCCTGCATGCATGTTTATGTAGCCTTGCATGCAGCGATTGCTCATGTTTTTCACGTTTCGTAACCGTCGGGGACAAAAATAAGGGCCCTTCTAACAGTTAGACCCAACAAACGCAAACCTAGGCTACACAATAGCAAAACGCGGCCTGCCAAGGCCCAGCACATTATCTCGTCCAAGCCCACACTGGCTGGGGCCTCAAACAGCGCTAACTTTCCACCCCGTCCCGAGCCCCCCGGAGGCCTCGGACGGGCGCCCGCTTTCCGTCCCGTCCCGAGCCCCCCCCCGAGAGGCCTCGGACGGGCGCCCGCTTTCCGTCCCGACCGAGCCTCAGCGCGCCTCGGACGGGCACCCGCTTTCCGTCCCGAGCCTCCCTTGAGGCCCTGACAGGCGCCCGCTTTCCGTCCCGAGCGAGCCTCCCCGCGAGGCCTCGGACGGGCGCTGGCTTTCCGTCCCCGACCGAGCCTCCCCGCTGAGGCCTCGGGCAGGCACAAACACTCCGTCTCGCCCGCGCCCTCTATAGGAACGCCTCGGACGAGCTCCCGCCTTCCGTCTCGGACGAGCCCCCATGCCGAGGCCTCAGACGGCACGCGCCGCGCCTCCCGGTCAAATCTGGCCACTGACTTGACGCATATCTGCCGCCCGCCTTCCCACAGTGACCGTCAGACTGACGCCAACCCCTGGCAGGAGATGGGAGCCGTCCCATCATCACCCTGCGCCCGCGCTCATGATTACGCTACCCCTACAGTGACGGCCATGCCTGCCACTGTAGGGCATCATGATGACAAACCTCTATGGCAGGTCCTATCCCGGAAGTCCCAGCACAGTGTACGCCACACCCAGGACCGACGCACGGCATCAACCTTATACAGAGGCCGGGTCTTCCGGAGCCCCGGCCACTGTACACCAAGGTTTTCCGAGCCCGGACGGACAGAGATGGCCCCCATACGGTGCATCTCTGCGCCGGCCACGCCGTATACGACAACAACACCCCGACCCTCGGAGCCTTGGACCGGGGATGAGTCAAAGCTACAGCGGCCACAGTGCCCGGACACGTTCATCATGACGTCCCCGCCGACCTCTGCAAGGGCAGACATCCCCTCCGTCGCCAGGATCGAGGAGCCAACTCCACGGAACGGCGCCCGCAACCGGCAGTACGGCGCCGTGCAAGACAAGGCCGCCGCCCACACTCGGGGCCTCGGAACGAGGCCCCGGAGAAGCTCCGAAGCCTCGACCGGGAAGAGGCGGCGCCCGCAACCATCCCGCCGATTCAGACACTGTACCATGAGCCCGGTCCTTCCCTTGCGGTTATAAAAGGAGAGGACGGGGGTCCTTCCAAGGGCAAGTGATCTAGTCTGTACTCACATAAACTCATCTTCACGAGACTTGGGATCAGCTCCCTCTCTCCACCTGCTTGTACACCCCTACCCACAAGCACCTTAGTGCAAGATAATACAAGTCTTTCTTGTGTCCATCCTGCACACCATCCGGGGTTGGGAGCACGCACATAAATTTACTCGTTGGTGCTAGGACCGCTAGTTTTAGCACCGACAGTTGGCGCGCCAGGTAGGGGACCGTGCGTGTTTTCATACTTTTTTCCCGCCAAACCTCCGGATGGCCAGCGGACGCGACGACACTTCGGGGCGGTATTTCGGCCCCAACTCTTCTCCACTCCAGCCGCTGGAGCCGGGGACCCTGATCCGGTTCAGCGAACTTGAGTTCGTGTCAATCGGTGTCCGGTACGACATGGAACTCCTCCCGGCCGGAGTCTAGGGACCTCCTGATGAGGCTCCGGTGGACCCATCGCCAGCCCGGCGCAGGAGGCGCCATGGTGCACGCTCCCGCCGAGCGCGACGGACGCACCACGACCCCAATGATGCAGGAGGAGGACCTCGCGGCGTGGGTTGGCGACGCCCGCCGTGGGGGCCGCTCAGCCGTCGCCACCCCCACGCCAGCCATATGGCATGGCCAACGCCGCCGCTACGTGCGCAGCGTTGGTCTCCACCGCCATGGGAGTCCGGGAGGCGCCCACACCGCCGGGCGGCACTCCACGGAGCAACCCGACACGGATATCCCCGACGGATCCGTCCCACGCCTACGAGGAGTACCTCGATGTCAGAGGAGCGGCGACGCCACTCCGGCACGCCATCCACCCGATCCGGCGCTACCTCGAGGATACGGAGCCTGGGGGGTTTATCCCAGACACGCCTTCACCTTCGGCTACCCCCGACTCGACTCCCCTGGACGACATGTATGATCCGACTCGTGAATGTTTTCACATGGAGATCGGGCGAGCTCGGGCGTCGACGGCAACGGCAACAACGACGGCGACTAGGGTCGTGACTCTGCACCCCGCCGCAGGGGGCAACTACGACGGGCAAAGCACCAGAGGACCCTAGCGCGTCCCGGCCCCGGGGCCAGGGGCCACAGATTCCGGCACGTGTGGGCCCCCCCGGGACCGGCGATCCACCGGCTACCCCTCAGAGGCCACGGCGTCCTGACGTCGAGCGGATCCGGGAGCTTGGGGATAGGCTCGAACGCGACCGCCGCTATTTGACGAGGAGATAGAAGCGCATGAGTGTGCCCACCGCACGGCGCTGCAACCCTAGCCCCCCGCCGCCGTCAAAGACGCGAGAGGTCAACCGAAGGATCGTCAACGACGAGGGAGGGGAGCGTCCTCCCATCTTCCCACGTGCGAGTCATAACGTCGCGGCGGCGGCCCTCCTCGTCCGGGCGATGCCAGAACCATCCACCCCGGAGGGACGACGGATTCGAGATGATCTGAGAGACTATCTCGAGACTGCTGCCGTCCAGCAGGCTGAGAGCTCGGCCTCCCGACATCGGGCACCGAGGGACGAGGAGGAGGATGAACACCCACGCCACGAACGAGAAGCCTCGGTCCATCAGGACCCATCGTGAAGGTCGATCCGCGAGCGTCTCCAGGACAACCGCGGCAGCGTCGACGATGGTGACGCGCGCAACGTCATCAACAACGCCGTGAAGAGAGCCGGGGCACGGACCGGACGCGACCGCCAGCCACGCAGAGGTGATAGGCACGATAGCGACGAGGACCGAGATGACGGCGATCTCCCAGGGCCCCGCGCCTTCAGCCGGGGGATCCGCAACGCACGGTTCCCTTTCCGGTTCCAACAGCCAGCCAACTTTGCCAAATACTCAGGAGAAACGAACCCCGAGGTTTGGCTTAACAACTACCGCCTAGCATGCCAGCTTGGTGGCGCGGACGATGACCGTCTCATCATCCGCAACCTCCCGCTTCACTTGAGCGATTCGGCGCGCGCTTGGCTGGAGCATCTACCCGCCCACACGATCCACGACTGGTCCGAACTGGTCAGGGTTTTTGTGGGGAATTTCCAGGGCACATACGTGCGCCCTGGGAACTCGTGGGATCTCCGCAGTTGCCGACAGAAACCCGACGAGACGCTGCGGGACTTCATCCGGCGCTTCTCAAAGAAGTGCACGGAGCTGCCTAACGTGGCTGGCACCGCCATCATCAGCGCGTTCCTTGATGGCACGACCTGCAAGGAGCTCGTCCATGAGTTAGGCCAGAAGATGCCAACCACCGCCAACGAGCTGTTCGAAGTGGCGACGAACTTCACCTCCGGCGAAGAGGTGGTGGGGGCGATTTTCGGCAGCGCCAGCAGCAAAGGGAAGCGGAAGGAAGACAACGCCGAGGGGGAAGCATCCCGCAACCCCAGGAAGAACAAGAAGAGCAAGCGCAAAGGGAAGAAGGGCAAGAAGGAGGCGGACTCCGAAGACGACATTGTTGCCGCGGCCGACCGCAAGGCCCCCCGAGGCCCCCCAGGGCCTGGGGCCTTTGACGACATGCTTAAGAAGCCCTGCCCTTTCCACAAGTTCCCTATCAAGCACACCATGGGGGAGTGTGACTTGGCCTACCGCTTCTATCAAAAGCTTCCCTCACCTGAGGACAAGAAGAAGAAGGAGGGAGAAAACAAAGGCGAGGAGTTCCCCGACGTCCATGACATCTTCATGGTCATTGGGGGGCTACCGACGAACCTCACCCCGCGCCAGATCAAGCGTGAGCGTCGTGAGATCTTCTCGGTGCGCTCGGCCACTCCGCAGTACCTGCCATGGTCCGCCGACGCCATCACCTTCAACATCGACGACCACCCGCTCTACGTGCCGAAATCAGGACGGTACCCGCTCGTGGTCGACCCCATCATCGGCAACGTATGGCTCACCAAGGTGCTGATGGATGGTGGAAGCGCCCTCAACATCCTTTACTCCGAGACCCTCAGTCTGTTGGGGATTGAGCGCTCACAGCTTTGGCCCTGCAACTCCCCCTTTCAAGGCATAGTACCGGGCAAACGCGCCTGGCCCCTCGGGCTGATTGACCTCCCGGTCTGCTTTGGGACGCCGTCGAACTTTCGCAAGGAGGTCATCACCTTCGACGTGGTTGACTTCCGAGGAACCTATCATGGAATCCTTGGACGTCCTGCGTACGCAAAGTTTATGGCTGTCCCCAACTACACTTACCTTCTCCTCAAGATGTCGGGCCCCAATGGCATCATCACCGTCGGCTCCTCCTACGAGCACGCGTTCAACTGCGACGTCGAGGCAGTCGAGCACGCCGAGGCTGTGGCGATCTCCGAGGCCCTCGACACCAAGCATCACTCCGACGCGTTCGAGCCGTCCGACGGAGTGAAGGAGGTCCCGCTGGATCCCGCCTCTCCATCTGGCAAGGCGGTGAAGATCAGCGCCTCCCTCGACCCGAAATAGGAAGTTGTGCTCGTCGACTTCCTCCGCGCAAACGTCGACATCTTTGCGTGGAGTCCCTCGGACATGCCAGGCATTCCGAGGGAAGTCGCCGAGCACTCCCTTGACATCCGAACCGGGTCCAAGCCGGTGAAGCAGCGTCTGCGTCGATTCGATGAGGAAAAGCGCAGAGCCATCGGTGAGGAGGTGAACAAGCTTTTGGCGGCCGGATTCATCAAGGAGGTATTCCATCCCGAGTGGTTATCCAACCCTGTAATGGTTAGGAAGAAAAATGGGAAATGGAGGATGTGTGTGGACTATACTAGTTTAAATAAAGCATGTCTGAAAGTTCCTTTTCCATTACCGCGTATAGATCAAATAGTGGATTCTACTTCGGGGTGTGAACTTCTATCCTTCCTTGATGCCTATTCCGGCTACCATCAAATCAAGGTGAAGGAGTCCGACCAGCTCGTGACTTCCTTCATCACTCCTTTTGGCATGTACTGCTACGTGACGATGCCCTTCGGACTCTGAAACGCCGGGGCTATGTACCAACGGTGCATGCTCGGTGTTTTTGGGATCACATTGGGGAGACCGTGGAGGGCTACGTTGACGACATCGTCGTCAAGACCAAGAAAGCTAAGGACCTCGTCGCCGACTTGGAAGTGGCCTTTCGGTGTCTCAAGGCCAAAAACGTCAAGCTCAACCCCAAGAAGTGCGTCTTCGGGGTCCCCGAGGCATGCTCTTGGGGTTCATCGTCTCCAAACGCGGCATCGAGCCCAACCCAGAGAAGGTGACTGCGGTGACGAGCATGGGGCCAATCAAGGATCTGAAGGGCGTACAACAAGTTATGGGCTGCCTCGCAGCCCTCAGCCATTTTATCTCACGGCTCGGCGAGAAGGGCTTGCCCCTATATCGCCTCCTGAGGAAGACCGAGCGCTTCTCCTAGACCGCCGAGGCCCAGGAGGCCCTCGACAAGCTCAAGGCGGCCCTCACCAGCGCCCCGATCCTCGTCCCTTCCGCCGAAGGTAAACCTCTTCTCTTGTACGTCGCTGCGACCACCCAGGTGGTCAGCGCGGCCATCGTCGTCGAAAGACAGGAGGAGGGCCACGCACTGCCGGTCCAGAGGCCGGTCTACTTCATCAGCGAGGTGCTATCCGAGACCAAGATCCGGTACCCGCAATCCAAAAGCTGCTCTACGCAGTGGTCCTGACTCGGTGCAAGCTCCGGCACTACTTCGACGTCCACCCCGTAACGGTGGTCTCCTCCTTCCCGTTAGGGGAGATCCTCCAAAATCGGGAAGTCTCGGGGCGCATCGCCAAGTGGTCCGTTGAGCTCATGGGAGAAACTCTCTCCTACGCGCCAAGGAAGGCCATCAAATCTTAGGTCTTGGCTGACTTCATCGCCGAGTGGACCGACACTCAGCTACCACCGCCCCAGCTCCAGGCGGAGTGTTGGACGATGTACTTCGATGGGTCCCTAATGAAGACCGGAGCCGGCGCCGGCCTCCTCTTCGTCTCTCCCCTCGGGGTGCACATGTGACACATAATCCGCCTCCACTTCCCGACGTCGAACAACATGGCGGAGTACGAGGGCCTACTCAACGGGTTGAAGATCGTAATCGAACTTGGCATCAAGCGCCTCGATATCCGAGGGGACTCGCAGCTCGTCATCGACCAGGTCATGAAAGACTCAAGCTGCCACGACCCCAAGATGGATGCGTACTGCAAGGCGGTGCGCGCCCTGGAGGACAAGTTCGACGGCCTCGAGCTCAACCACGTCGTCCGGAAGTACAACGAGGCCGGCGACGAACTCGCCAAGATCGCCGCCGGAAGAGCCCCGGTTCCCCTGACGTCTTCACCAAAGACCTCGCGGCTCCCTCCATCACGCTCGGCGGACAGGAGGAGGCCTCGGAGAATCGCTCCGACCCCCCCTCGGGGGCTGGCAAGATGTCCGAAGCCCCCTCTGCGACCGAGGCCCCCTCGGCCTCCATGGCGTCCCTAGCGTCAGATGTCGAGGTTATGGAGATCGACGGGGATGGTCCGGAAGCCGACCCCAAGCCGGACTGGCGAAAGCCATACCTCGATTGGATCATCCAGGGAACCTTTCCCGTGGACTTCAGTTAGGCCAGACGCATCGCGAGAAGAGCAAAGTCCTTCGTCGTCATCGAGGACGACCTCTACAAGCGAAGCCCCTCGGGGGTCCTACAGCGGTGCATCACGGTCGAGGAGGGCCTCACCCTAGTCCGTGAAATCCATGCCTGTGCCTGCGGTCACCATGCCGCGCCCCGCTCCCTCGTCGGCAGCGCTTTCCGATAGGGGTTCTATTGGCCGACCGCAGTCGCTGACGCCACCGAGGTGGTACGCACCTGTGAGGGGTGCCAGTACTACGCTCGTCAGACGCATCTGCCGGCTCAAGCGCTCCAGACCATCCCAATCACATGGCCCTTCGCCGTGTGGGGTTTGGACTTAGTGGGACCTCTCAAGAAAGCGCCCGGGGGCTTCACTCATTTTTTGGTCGCCATCGACAAGTTCTCCAAATGGATCGAAGCGCGCCCCGTTACCAACATCCGGTCCGCACAGGCAGTGCTCTTCTTCATCGATATCATCCACCGCTTCGGCGTCCCGAACTCCATCATCACCGACCAGCGGCACTCAGTTCACGGGGGCGAAGTTCCGAGACTTCTGCGATGAGCACCAGATACGCATCGTCTGGTCCTCGGTGGCGCACCCTCAGACGAACGGACAAGTGGAGCGGGCCAACGGGATGATATTGCAAGGGCTCAAGCCTTGGATCTTCAACAAGCTCAACAAGTTCAGCAAAAGATGGCTCGACGAGCTCCCCTCGGTCCTCTGGAGCCTCAGAACGACGACGAGTCGGGCTACGGGGTTCACACCCTTCTTCCTGGTCTACGGTGCCGAGGCCATCTTGCCTACCGACTTGGAGTTTGGATCCCTGAGGCTCAAAGCCTACGACGAGGCCCGTAACCAAGTGGCTCAGGAGAACTCGCTGGACATGCTTGAGGAAGCCAGGGACACTGCCCTCTTACACTCAGCAAGATACCAGCAGTCCCTTCGACGCTACCACGACCGACGGGTCTGGACCCGAGACCTCAAGGAAGGCGATCTGGTGCTCCGTCTCCGCCAAGACAACAGAGGGCGCCACAAGCTCACACCGCCTTGGGAGGGACCCTTCGTCGTCGCCAAAGTCCTCAAGCCGGGCACGTACAAGCTCACCAATGAGGCCGGAGAAGTCCTCAACAATGCGTGGAACATTCAACAGCTACGTCGCTTCTACCCTTAAGCTTCCAAGTTTTTTACATATAGTTGTACTCCATGTTTCCCAAAGAACAATGAAAAGCACTTCTTATTTTTACAAATCTCTGCAAAGGAGAAACATGCCCAAGGCCCTCAGGGGCTGAGGACTTGAACTATATTTACACCACTTCAGAGTCTAAGCGAGACTCGGCTTTGATCCATCAAAGCCGAGCCTCCCTCGGGGGCTAGACAGGGGGGACCCCCTCCTGAAAGGCGCTCTGCAAGCACACCTCTTTTTTGATCAATTTTTGAATATTTTCATGCTGAAGATCCCAAATGTTTAGAAAAAAGGGTAACTTAGGGAGATGTCTTCGAAACCTAGGGCCGGTTGAGCCACGGGGTCGCCTACGCCCATGCGCTACGGCACTCCTCTACTCACTGCCATAGGACGAAGGAACTCCATGCTTTTTGGGAGGTTTGTTCCAAATGTCAGGGCCGGCAAAGCCATAAGGCCACCCACGCCCCAGTGCTACGGTGCCTCTGCTTACCACCCTTGACTAAAGAACGGACCTCTAAACTCATTATCCTCGCAAGGGCCCTAATCTAAACGCAAGGCGAGATTCAAAGGCATGAAAAATAAGCAAAAAACGATCAACAAATCATAAGGCCTCGACGGGCCACGGTCTCAGTCAACCATACAAACCAAAAAAACTAATCAGGTTTTTTACATGGACACATTTAGCCTGAATTGCAGAATCTACTGGGGGCATCCGACCCCCCTCCCTCCCTGGTGTCGGCGTCCGTGGCAACGGTAGCGTCGGCCCCTTCCGCAGCATCAGGGAAGATAGCCGTCTGGAAGTGCCCGACCAGCGCAGTCGTGGCCTCTTCAGCCTGCTGGAGTAGCTCGGCGAACACCTCACCCTCGCGACCCTCCTCGTCCTCGGCGACGACAAGCCCCTCGGAAATCTTGGGGAGGTCGAGGTCGTAGTGGGAGAGGGTCATCGCCAGGGTGTGCGACACACCGGTCTGAAGGCCGGACTGAAGGGCGACGCGGACGCGCGCCTCCACTCGTCTGGGCAACGCCTCCAAGTGGCCCAGAGGACTGCTACCGGCGGGCTCGCCGGCCTCGACCGCCGTGCAAGCGGCTCGGACCTTCTCCTTTAGGGCGTCGAGCTCGCCTTGCGCTGAGGAGTAAGCCGCCTGCACCGCTTCAAGGGCCGCCGCTTGCTCCGACGACTTCCTCCTCAGCTCTGCATCCGCCTCAATTTCTGAGTAGGAAAGCAAAGATACGACTGCCCAAACAACAAGACTTACCCTCCGTCTGCACCACCTCCTCCGCCAGCTGCACTTGGAGCCTGTTGGCCTCGCTCAGCGCTTGACCAAGCTCGGCCCGCATCATGGTGACGTCATTGACAAAGAGCTGGTGATCAGTATCCATGTTCACCATGTTCTCTATCAAAGTCCCAATGGTGTCGGATGCCAGGACAAGCACCGTCCTCATCACTTCCTTCTCGGCCCGGAGCTGGTCGAGCTTCGATGACCGTTTCTTCAGGGCCTCCGATAAGAGGGTGTTCTCCCCTCGAGCCTCGGAGGCCTCGATCTTCAGGTCCAAGACAAGGAGGTGGAGGTCGGCGTTCTCCTCGTTCCGGGCAGCTAGCTCGGTCCGCAGCCGGTTTGCCTCCTGCCGCTGGAGGTGGAGCGCCTCGTCGAGGCCGGCCCTCAACCGGAGAAACTGTGACTTCTCCCGGGACGCCTTCGCCAGATCCTGCGACAGTCAAGACCAGCGGGTTAGCTGTCTTCGGATGATCGTGTCAAGGTAAGGCTTCGGTCGCAAGCATTTATATTACCTTCAACATGTCAGGGAGGTCCCTTGAGAAGATCGGTGAGAGTAGACGAAGCAGGTCATCGGCCGACTGCACGTACTTGCCAGTCTGCTCCCACCGAGTCTGTTCCAAGGCGTCGTCCAACACATAGACTGGCCGCTCCTCCGGGTCCCGGTGGTCCGACCAGACAAGCCGCGGCGGCTCCTTCTGGAGCGCGCCAAAGCAGACCACCTCCCGGCTGAAAGACCCCTCGGCGGGCGTCGCAGTCGACGACCCCGCACGGTCGCCGTCTGAGGAGGCTGTGTCCTCGACGGCCACTTCTTTCCCCCATGCGGGGGTGTCTCCCTCTGAGGAGGGGATCTCCACCACCTCCTGCGTCGTGGCACGACCCGGGGGGGAACTGGCGCCTGCTCCTCCATGACCACGTCGGTAGTGGTCACCAGGGCAGGCGCCGTCCCCGGCCTCCACGGCGGGCACCGCCAAGGCCTCCGTGCAGGCGCTGCGTCCCTCTCCATCGCGGGCGGGGGGTGGCTCCTGGTCGGCGGCGCTTCGACCGCCACTTCCTCGGTCGCCGCCACCGCTTTACCACGGGGCAGCGGTGGCGCTCGCCGTCCCGACCCTTCGCCTCAGGCTGCTTGCGCGAGCAAGCGGAGCCGGGGCGGGCCGTCTTTGCGCTTTTGGCTGCAAGTGGCGAGAAAGGCGGAGCTTCGGAGGAAGAAAGGAAAAGAAAAGCGACGAAAGATTGAAAGGAGAAATACTCACCCGGTGACCGGTGGCTTGAACAATCGGTCCGCCGGAGCCATGCTCGTTGGGGCTTGGACCTCGAGGAGTCCTCGGCCCGCGTGACTCGGGGGTCACGAGCACGATGCCGGCCTCCCGACGCCGCCACTTCGGTTGAGGCTGCGCCTCGCCCTCGGCGGTCCTCCCCGCCACGTCGGGCCGCTCAGGGTAGGTCCGAGCCGCCCCCTGACCGGGGCTGGACGGCGCGGGACGACTTAGGAGGGGCCTCACCCCTCCCGACGGGGTCACGTCTCCGGCCGCCCCGGCCGTAGCCTCGGTGGAGTGAGGGGTGGGGGCGGCATCCTTCAACGGCCATGGTGACCACCCCCTCTTCACGGGAGGGCGATGTGGCCCCGAACTCAACACGCAACCTCGGCCCCGGGAGGCCGAGGCCGAGGCTGTCTTGTGGCGCTGGACTCCTCCGCCGCCCGCCTCTGCGGCGCATCACCAGGAACCGGGGGCTGGACCGACGACCCCTCCAACCTCCACGCTTCATCTTCCATGAAGCCGAAGAAGTCATAGTCCTCCTCCTCCTCCTCGTCATCCTCGTCATCGTCCTCGGCGCCAGGGGTATCGGAGGGCGTCGGCTCCCAAGGGAGTCCCTCTTCCTCCTGCTGGCGCCGCCGCTTTTCCAGGGCCCGCCGCTCATCCTGCTTGCGGACGTTCCTGTTCGACTTCTTTTTCTTCTTCTTCTTCTCCTTCTTTTGCTCCTCCGCGATGGCCTTGTTCGCCTCCTTATCCGTGGAGATGGGGGGGCTTGGATGCTTTCAGCTTCCCGGCCAAACCCCTGCGAGGAAAGAAATAAGATGAGGATGAAGGGGGGATACGGACATAAACAATACAAGCACAACCGCCGAAACTTACCACGGAGATGGCATCCAGGTGGGGGCGCATCGCGACCTTGTAAAGGAGGGAGGGGTCGGACACCGTCGCCGCTTTCTTCGTCCGTTCGACGATCTCGTCATGTTCGAGATCGACGGACGACATCCTTGTCCCGGCCCAGCGGCTGCTTTCCTTCATGTCGAACAAAAAAAGCCGCCTCACCATGAGGGGCAGGACCCGCCGTCCGTGGAAGGCGGCGATGACGACCGACGCGTCTAACCCCTTGTGGGTCAGAGTCCTCAAGGCACGGAACACCTTCTTCAGCGGGATGACCTTCTCCGGGATTATCTCCTCCCTCCACCTCGCGGGCTCCGCGTCGAACACCCTCCCGGTGTAGGCGGGCAGGTGGCCAAAATCGTTCCGGAGATAGAACCACTTCGAACGCCAACCGCGGTTGGAGGAGGCGAGCTTCGCCGGGATGTAGGAATCCCTGCGAGCCCCCGCAAACGCAATATGCATCCCCCAGCGGACGGCCATCCTCTTCCCCTCTTCTCAACGCCTTTGAGGTAGGGCGCCTTCAAAGAAGTGGAGCCGAGAGGTCCCGGTGGGCCTCGACCCGAGATAGCCCTCGCCTGCGGGCGGCGAACACCGCCATGTGCGTGATGGAGTTGGGGTTGAGGTTCTGCAGCTCTAGGCCGTAGTACTCAAGGATCGCCCTCAAGAACCGGCCCACCGGCATCCCGAACCCGTTCTCGTGGAACGCCGTGAAGCTCACAACGTATCCAGGCGGCGGGTGTGGGAACAGATGGTCGGCCGGCGGGACCATCCACTCCGGCGAGGCCTTGTCGGTGCAGGGGCGGAGAAGACCCTTCCCCACGAGCGCCACCAGCTCCGGCAGCGTCACGGAGCTCGTCTCCCACTCCTCCACGCCGACGATCTCGGGTCTCGACGCCATGGCAACGGCGGGCTGGGGCAGATGCAGGTGGGTTCTCTCCCTTCTCGCTCCCGTTCTCTCTCGGCGGCGCAAGATGCAGATGGCGATGGTGGAGGGAACAAAGGCGGGCACAAGGGCGAGGAAGGCGAGAAGAAAGCCAGACGCGCACCAGGTACTTATACCCAAAAACCCCAGTCGGTTCAACTACCCGCATTTAATGCATGATCATGCCCGGGATCTCCTACTCGATTGCACATCACACGGAATCCCAGGCGCCTGCACATGGGTGGCCGTAGCCACACGGGTCCGCGGCACCCCACACGCGGCACAGGGTTTTCCCTCCGCAAAAGATCCTGGCACGCGGAGCCCGAGGAACTGACGCGGTGCGCGGCTCAGTGGCGGCCGTGCCGCACACGCCACCGTCACGTCTCCTCGTGGGACCCGCGCACATGCGCGGTGCGACGAACCGCCTCAGACGTGGGGGCCCACCACCTCTCCTGAAACGGGTGGCGCAGCGGCACTCACCGCTCCGGGAGGGATGCCTAAAAAGACGCGCCCATGTCCCCACGACGGGATTTCCACAGCAAGCGCTTCCTTCCCCGGGAAGGAGCCTGGGCGACGGCCCATTACAGTCCAGAGGTTCGTAGGCTGGCCCACTAAAGGGTTCGACAGCCGCCTCGGGAGTAACAGAGTCGAGGATGGCTCGGACGGACTCATACACAGCTCAGCCCTGCGCAGCAGGGATCGTCCGACGCCGTGTCCGAGGCCACCAAGGCAGTCTGAGTTAGGGGGATCCCGCGCGGGAGTGCATCGAGCCCTCAGGACCTGGCGGACGGGACCCAAGCCCCGCCTCGGACATACCTTGCAGGCTCTAATGGAATGCGCCTCCGGGCCCAGCCGACCCCTAGCGAACGGGGCACGGGCGTTCCACTCGGAACTACCCGTTAATAGCTCACCGGGTCTAGTTGCGTGCGGCACCTACCGCCGACAGCGTGACAAAATCCATCCTCCTCCCTGCAAAAGGGATGCGCGAGGCATCTTATGAAATTAACGACCAAGTACCGCCCCCGGCCGCCCACGCGAAGCAGGGCTCGGGGGGCTACCCCCTACACGATGGTAGGCCGGGAAACGCCACCTAACTACGTACCATGCCTCCCGGACGAGCCGACGGGCCCGGGGGCTCGGCAGACGATGGAAACGCTCCAAACCAAAACACGCGCAAGCCCTCGGAGAAGCACCCACACTCCTCCAAGGCCTCGGGGGCTACACCCGGCGGGTGCACACGCGCCCCCCGCCGGAGAACAGTCTCTGAGACAACCTAACACCCTCACCAAACACAAACAAGCCCTCGGAGGATTGCTTATACTCCTCCGAGGCCTTGGGGGCTACGCCCGCCGGGTGCGCTTGCGCACACCCAAAGTAGAAAAGCCCAAAACACCTAGCAATGTGCCTAGGCGAGACTTAGCTTAGAAAACACAAACCTCCGAACGAGTATACTTACTCCTTCGAAGGTTCGGGGGCTACTGTCGGGGACCAAAATAAGGGCCCTCCTAACAGTTAGGCCCAACAAACGCAAAACTAGGCTACACAATAGCAAAATGCGGCCTGCCAAGGCCCAGCACATTATCTCGTCCAAGCCCACACTGCTGGGGCCTCAAACAGGCGCTAACTTTCCACCCTGTCCGAGCCCCCGGAGGGCCTCGGAGCCAGCTTTCCGTCCCGTCCCGAGCCCTCCCCCCCCTTGAGAGGCCTCGGGCGGGCGCCCGCTTCCGTCCCGACCGAGCCTCCCCCCTTGAGAGGCCTCGGGCGGGCACCCTTTCCCGTCACGACCAAGCCTCCCCCGGAGGCCCCGGACGGCGCCCGCTTCCGTCCCGCCGAGCCTCCCCCGCGAGAGGCCTCGGGCCGGGCGCTCACGTCCCCCAGGCCAGGCCTCCCCGAGGCCTCGGGGCAGGCACAAACACTCCGTCTCGCCCGAGCCCTCTATAGGAATGCCTCGGGCGAGCTCCCGCCTTCCGTCTCGGGCGAGCCCCATGCGAGGCCTCGAGGCGGCACGCAGCCCCCGCGCCTCCCGGTCAAATCTGACCACTACTTGCGCATATCTACCGCCCGCCTTCCCACAGTGACCGTCAGACTAACGCCAACCCCTGGCAGGAGATGGGAGCCGTCCCATCATCACCCTGCGCCCACGCTCATGATTACGCTACCCCTACGGTGGCGGCCATGCACGCCAGCGTAGGGCATCATGATGACAAACCTCTATGGCAGGTCCTATCCCGAAGTCCCAAAGCAAGATTATGCGCCACACCGGGACCGGCGCACGGCGTCAACCTTGTCTGAGGCCGGGTCTTCCGGAGCCCCGCCCCTTTGTACACCAAGGTTTTTCGAGCCGGACGGACGAGAGATGGCCCCCATACGGTGCATCTGCGCGCCCGGCCACGCCAGAGTATCGACAACAACAACCCCGACCCTCGGAGCCTTGGACCAGGGGATGAGTCAAAGCTACGGCGGCCACGGTGCCGGACGCTTTCATCATGACGTCCCCCGCCGACCTCTACAAGGGGCGGAACATCCCCTCCGTCGCCCGGGGATCGAGGAGCCGACTCCACGGAACGGCGCCCGCAACCCGGCGAAGACGGCGCCCGTGCAAGACAAGGTCGCCGCCCACACACAGGGCCTCGAAAGCGAGGCCCCCCGAGGCTTCCAAGCCTCGACCGGGAAGAGGCGGCGCCCCGCAACCATCCCGCCGATTCGGACAATTTGTACCATGAGCCCGGTCCTCCCCTTGCGGTTATAAAAGGAGAGGACGGGGGTCCTTCCAAGAGCAAGTGATCTAGTCTGTACTCACATACACTCATCTTCACGAGACTTGGGACTAGCTCCCTCTCTCCACCTGCTTGTACACCCCTACCCACAAGCACTTTAGTGCAAGATAATACAAGTCTTTCTTGTGTCCATTCTGCACACCATCCGGGGTTGGGAGCACGCACACAAATTTACTCATTGGTGCTAGGACTGCTAGTTTTAGCACCGACAGTAACTTCGCGTCAGTCGCTAAAACTCGGTTCGGCTGGTCATATAAGCCAATTGATAAGACAAGCCGACAGATTTGCTGTGAGAGAAATATTATTCTTACGAACATAGCGTTAATTATTGCCTAGGAAATGAGCTGACCACCTTAATTAATAATGGGGGGCAAACTCAGTCCCATCTCAGCATTGACATAGAAAATTAATTTCTTTGTGGCAAATCTCTAAAGCTTCAGAATGAATTTTTTTTCTAGTGGGATCGAGGGAGTAGACTTTTAGATCATTCTTAACGGGTTGGGAAACTTTACACAACAAAAAAAATGAGGTTGTATATTAATGTTAAATAATTCAGGTTGGTTATATATTATATTTACTGTTGCAAAGAAGTATTCAAAGCATGTTTACATATCAATTAGAGAGTTTTACTCTCTATTTCAGATTATCAGATTTTTAACTTTTCTGCATACATAGCTTTTGTTACGGACTTACATGAGGATATATAGCACAAATGTATCTAAAAAACTCATAATTTATAATAAAGGAAGTATTTTTTGCGGGGATTTTTTTCCATTTTCTAGGGTTACATCTATTTTAAGCATCTAGTATTATTGTCACGAGATCTAAATATTTTTATTTAGATTTGCTGAGTATCTCTAGTATTATTTTTTAAAAAGAAGTTGTAAGACACGATGGGGGTGGTCGGGCAGACGACGGACGACAAAAGAGGAGTGGCGGTGCCCTAGGGCAGGTGTGTGGCAGAGCGCAGGCAGACAAGGCAGCGGTGTGCGTGGCAGAGAGGGGAGATGGGGGGGTGGCAGCAGTTGGGGGAGGGAGAAAGAGAGGAAGAGGTTTTGCCCAATTACTTCTTAATTGATACGAATTACAATCTCCTAATATTTATAGTCTAAATAGATTTTTCTAACAAACCAAGACGGAAGAATCATATTGAACACTGATTCCTCCATCCATAATTATTTCAAATTTACTAAAATAACTAATAATTGATATGGTAACTTGAGCGATGTGGCAAGGCGGTGGTGGCGGCCGCGCTCACCTCGTAGGCCCCTACGCATGCCAACCCCCTAGGGTTGCGGCGCCATCATATGGGCTCCTATTGGCCCGTTTATTCCGTCGAAGAATGCGGTCCCTCGGGCGTGCTGTGATGAAAGCTTAGAGCCATTTTTATGTTTTTTATAAAAACCTATAATCATGTATTTACCAATTTTAAAATAAAAAGAACAAAATCACTTCAAATTAAGTAGAAGTAATTTGAATAATTTGAAGAGTTTTGAGGTATAAGATATTTGATTTTGAACTTTGAGGAGTAAAATCATACTTTGATGTCAATATTCACGGGGTAGAATAACACAGTACTCCCTCCATCCCAGTTTATAAGGCGTTTAACTTTTTTGCCTCAAGCTTGACCATTCGTCTTATTAAAAAATTGTGCGAAATATTATTTCTTTTGTTGTAGCTTACGTTATCAGTAAAAGTTCTTTAAAAATAACTTAAATTTTGCTATACTTGCGTAAATTTTTTTAATAAAATAAGTGGTCAAAGTTGAAGTCAACATTCTATAATTTAGGATGGAGCATGTATATATACTAGGTAGCATGCCCGTGCGTTGCTACGGGACAATAATTTTTGTTCTAAAACACACACATCAGCATAATAAGATAACAATACTATACCATAGCTAAAGTGACATTTAATCCTAAAGACAAAGATGGTGAAATTAACACAGATACAGAATGACGGTGTTATAGCTCACATACTCTAAGATATAGACCTTTCAACGCAACGACGACGCCGAAGGTGTGGGATCGCACCGGTGGCATGGCTGTGCAGCCTGTGCTTGTGGTGGTGGCAAGGCTAAGACTGAGTCGAGGCCATGAAGTGCAAGACGTGGCCCTTCTTTTGTTCTTCCTGATGCACTATTTGTCGTCAAGGTTGGTTAATTGGCCAGAGGTAGAAGATAATATGTATTACGAGTTAGCTACTTACCTTCAAATCTATGTAATATCAACACATATCTCTTTGAAGGCTGATGATAGCATGACATCAAGATAACTAGCCACTTGTGCCCGCGCTTCGCTGCGAGTGATATATTTAACATATATTCTATTCAAATTTCTATTTGAGTGAATAGATTTGCATTGTACAAATTTGTCTCTCTTACCATCACCTATAGGATGGGTACAAAAATTATCTATATCTATATTCTATCACTAAAGATATTTGTATCACACCAAATACTTGCTTACCATTTTTTATTTTTATGACAATTTATATATTATGTGCACTTTGTTTTTACTTTGTTTTAATTGACCATATATTATTTTTTTAGTTCTAGTATAGGGGAGTTTCTGCTCTGTTCATTTTAGCTTATCGGCCGACTTATCGGTTGTTCCAACAATGTTTTTCTATAAAAAATTAGTCATTTTCAGTCAACAAACTTATCATTAGTTCATATTCATAATAAAGCAAAAAAAAATTCTTGAATTTTATTATTCCTTGTTGTTTTTCAAGATAAGAGTCATGGATGCTCAAATAGGATAATTAATTAGAATTTTGCTTCATAATTTATCAATCAGAGGGCCATGGAGTTTTTTATTTATATATATAGCTTTTGATCGAGCAACAATGGTTCATATTTGTGGATTTAGCATATGTAGTTCTTTGAAGATATAATAAGCTAGATAAATTTTCATGAGTGCTAGCTTAGGTTAATCATTCATACCTAATTTGTTGTGATTTAGCCAATGACTTTTTATAAGTGGTACGGTGTATATCATAGTGGTTTATAGCATAATCTTAATAATTTTTACTTCATGCATGCTTACATAGATAAACCTAGGCATGAAGTTGGAGAAGCAATGGATGCTTCGGTCCATTGCTGGCTACAAGATTATTGATGTGTACCACTCTAACCTACTTGCTTCCTTGCAATAATGAGCATATGTTGTGTCCAATCCAACATGCATGCTACATGCATATGCACTTGGCCTGTTACAATAATGAACATCTTGTTTTTAGCACATGCACATGCGACTTGCTTCAGTGCAACATGAGCATCCATTGTATCCACTCAAGTATGCATACACGCATATGCAAGCTCTCACTGGCTTCAACTAAATTTTTAATCACAGACATGCAAATAGGTGCATTGATTAATTAATTTAATCAGGTGTACATGAGCCCAAGATGCCCTTATTAAGAAAACAAAAGAATGAAATCAATAACATACCTTATAAATGGACCAACTAACATTAATATGCTAAAGAAATTTCGTTAGCATCAAAATCAACTAATTCTAATTCTGGATGCCTTGGTTACACTAAGTTACATTAACTACTTTAAAAAAAAAGAGTAGGCTACACAAAAAAGCAGAGTAACTACACTATATATAGACTAAAAAAGGACAGAGTACCTATACTAATAATGGACCAGTACCCATACATATGTATTTCCATAACTATCCCAACATATAGAAATAGCTAGAGTTAATTGGTCATTTAAAATATTGCTTACTATCCTGTGTGGTGGTGCAACCATAAAAATTACTATTCCAAGACATGAGACATGTTGTTACTCCAAAATCAAGACGTTAGGTGTGTGGGAATTAAATGCATGTACAGCTAATTTTGCCATGCGTACTTGCATGCGTGCATGTTTCTTATGCAGAGGTAAATAATGTCTATGCTTTCTTGGTTGGTAGAATAAATTTTTTGACCACTTAAAGTGATAGTGCATGGTTGCATGCTTACAGCTTGAGGTGAACATGTACTCCCTCCATATTGGTAATTCAAGTCGTTTTAGGACAACGACACGGTCTCCAAAGTATAACTTTGACTTCATATTATTTTAAAAATATTCATCACAAAATAATATACTTATACTTTTATGAAAGTATTTTTCAAGACAAATGTATTCATATGATTTTTACTTTTTCAAACTTAACAACTTAAAAGTTATTCATGATTTATATTTCTAATGTTTGACCTGCACCTTGTCCGAAACGACTTTAATTTCCTATACGGAGGGGAGTATAGTGCTAAACTCGAGGAGTTATCATACAGAAGGCCGGAGGAGCTCTCATCTAGAATCTGATGGACCAAACAATAAAGGCTACGTGGACACCTCCCGAGGCCGCCTAGACGGCGTGCCTTCATATTTCTAATATTATATACCACTTTTTTTTGCTTATATAAACTAATATGCAAAATACAGCACAAGTACTATAAATCAGTGCACACAGGTTGTTGATCGGCAGCAAGAGATTCATGCCATAGATATTTAAGGTGACATTAAAAATATTGTTCAAGTGTTTTTTATGAAATACATATTTAAATCTCTTAAAATTCAAATTTATATCTTCTTATGCTACTGAATATTATTTAAACTTCAAATATTATTTAACTATCGCCTATACCCGCATCCGTCTCTTTGTACTCCTAACGTGTCCTTGCGTTGCTACGGTACAATTAAATTTTTGTAAAAAAGATACAAATCTCGCACGATAAGATAATAATATTAAAATAATATTTTAGCTACAAAAGATTTTTCACATAATGCTTGCAACTCAATAATTTTCCGGTTGGCACGTAGTGCGTATACATCATCTCCGTGTAGTATCCAATAATAATCCATTTTAAAATATCTAGGAACAAAAAATATGATGTTGGTGAAATGACATTTGTAAATATATATAAATTGAATGGAAAAAAAATACATTGTAAGCTTTAGTTACCTTGTCTATGGTGTTAGAACCTCCTTATATACGATATTCTTCGTGAAAAGTCCCACCCAACATTAGAGTCTTCTTATTCTTACCTTTTCTATCTGGTATATTCTAAATTTTTTTCCCCGACATTCTTTTTAGAGTTTTTCTTCTATATCTTTTTGGCCTCCTCTTGTGCTTCCACGTCAGACGGGAGAGCAAGGATCTTAATCTTGGTTCTTGACATGGCTCTAAACATCATAACATAAAATATGTACAGGTGAAGGCTAGCTTGTAGTTTGTAGAAATAATATTTACTTGATCTTTCACCCTGCTGCTCAGGCAACTTGTGGCATGCAAACTATCTCAAGTATCCAGTTTTAGAATGACACTGAAGTAGATCAATATGTAAATGCTTACAAGCTGACTAATGCTCTGCCTTTCGTGCATGTAAGGTTAGAGACCAAATCACTTGCAATAGAAAAGTGGCTATATCAAGGGAATCCACTAATCAACTAACTCTGACCGTGCAAATTGCAGGCAACACAAAGGGGGTCATATAATGGGAATTCATGCATAGGCAATTCATCTATTTCTCTCAGTTACCACAAAAGTAGGTCAATCTCCACAATGTGAGGCTCAAGAGGCAAAGAATGGTTCACAGAGTTTAACCAATAGACATTGATATGAAAGCATGGATCCACTAATCTAGAGAGCCTTAGAATGGGCAAAGTGGATTCAGTTTTTTTTACTCCCAAATTGATAGTCCATCATATATATATCCCAAAGTGGATTCATTTACTGGACTGTGTATACATACATAGTTACACACCTGAATGTCTTCCGTGCAGACAGGGAATAATGATGCTTAAGAGCCCAACTGTGACAAGAGTTAAAAGTTCAATTCTCACCAAAAATCTTTACAACTGTCGGCATAAAAGGAAAACAAAAGCCATCAGTAACTGTGGGCACATAAACAATTATCATTTCTAGTCCATGCACATAAGAAAGTTATGCATAGTCAGTCCAAAGGAACAGATCTGAAGCAAAATCATCATGTTAACTTGAACAATGATTTCTTTTTTTTTTAGGATACTACTGCAACTAAATTATTTAGGTTTTGGCTGACAGAGTTCAGATAAAGATTGAGACGAGTACCTGGCTAGTAGCAAGGTGCCTGGGATTGTGAACTGCGGTCGTGAGGGTAGCCCAGGATTCCACAGATCGGCAAGTCGGTCAAACTGCTAGCGTGAAACTGAGGTTCTAGAGATTAAACTGCCAGCGATCCTCTGCGCATGAGAAACGGAGGACCACGTCTCTCCGTGGAGCTCGACCTCTGTGAACATGAAATCGTGGCCGATGCGCACAGCAGAGATGGTGACGGCGACGGCGAGCATGGCCGTGTGCAACATGGACGGCCCCGTCTCCGAGACCCACGAGCTAGACTGCGACGTCCGCACCAACGGCAGCACTGGATCGGTGATCTTCATCCCGTCGAGCTCGTCGGAGCGCCGGGAGTGGATGAAGGTCCGGCCAACGTCTCTTGGCGTGCGACCGTGATGGCGGCGGGACCTCGGCGCCTAGCACGACGGGGCGATGAGGCACGGCGACGGGCGCTTTTCCTCGTGCGGTGTTGGAGCAGGGGCAGCAGGCGCAGGAAGATGGCGATGAGGCACGGCGACGGGAGTTTTTCCTCGGGCGGTGTTGGAGCATGGGCAGGCGCAGGAAGATGATCCTTTCCTTCCGTTGATTGTGCGTTGGTATCCTTCCGGGGCGGCTTCTTTCCTTCCGGTGATCATGCAATGGTTATCCTTCCGGTATTAGCGCAAGAAGATGCTACGGTGATTTTTTATGGCACCGTATATATGGCAGGGTGGCAGAGCGATTTCTACGGAGGCAGAACGAAAGGGTGCTTGACGCCCGCCGATCGCAGGGCAGAGCGATGACTGAGAAATTTTTTTACCGCACCAAAACTTGATCTTACTTTTACTCTTTTTAGTTGTAGAGATAGAGATAGAGATATATATATACAAATGAAAATTGCGAGGACGAATGCAGCCCGATGGCAACTCATCCTTGCGGCCCGGGTGGCAGAGGCAGCCCAACCCAAAACTAAGCCGAGCCGACCGTGGAGGGAAAGAACCACGGACGGCCCAGATCGAGCGCCGTGAGTCCGTGACCTCTCGCTGCGCACCCGATGTAAAAACGCATCCATCCCTTCGCGCTGTCCTCTCGCCCAAAGCCCTAGCCCTCGCGTCGCCGCCGCTGCCGGCGCCACATCACCGCTTCAAGGGCCGGAGCTCGCCGGTCAGGGCTAGAGGTGCTCGCCGCTCGCGACCATGAAGGTGACTTGAAGCCTGCCCCTTCCCCGCCCCTCCATCGGTTACAGCGTCCAAATTTGCGCGAGCTGTGCTTGGATTTGCGGCTCTCTGGTTTCTGATTCCTATGGCTCTTTATCCTGATTTTGTTTGCAGTTCAACATCGCCAACCCGTCCACCGGGTGCCAGAAGAAGCTCGAGATCGATGACGATCAGAAGCTGTGAGTACTCCCATTCCTCCTCTCCGTCGTTCGTTTCATTTAGATCCGTGGTGACGGCGACATGGTGTTCAGAAGCGCATTTCAGACGTAATTCTTAAAAAAAAATCCCTGAGATATAATGGATTAATAGTAAACAAGATACAGACGATCATATAATGGACTAGCAACGTAGTAACGACACGAACTCTCCCAACAACTCTACAGCTACAACAAGCAACATAGTACTTATTTGCAGGGACTCACTCTCCCAACAACTCTACAGCTACACAAGCATGGGATTGCTCTACAGTGTCCCAAAGCCCCAAAATGTGGATTTCCTCCAACCAGACTACTCTCCTCCCATTTCTCTCTTTCAGTCTACTCGGTTTCACGACCATCTATCCCGTGGCATAATATACTACTTTATTACAGAATTTGTACATCAGTGATGCGCCTTATGAGACCTTGCTCGAGCTGTGCGGCGAACTCCATAGGACGGCTTGCGTGGGATTAGTTAGAGCTTCCTGCTCTTGAGGCAGGTTTTCGACAGAATTCTCTTCCCAAACATGTTCCGAAGAGCGCCGACGTGAGGCTTGATGGCTCGGACCAGTGCAGCCTCAACCGCAGCATCCTACACGCATGTTATTATAAGCTTTGGTTTACAAAGGATCACATTCGTTCGACATGTTTGCAGGGAAAAGAAAAATGTCATGGTGTGCATTGTGTTTTACCTCGCACTCGCGGAATGCTGTTTGGATCACATAATTCCCATACTGATCAAGCAAGATATTCTGCAGCTTGGGGTCATTGATAAGCTCATGGATGATCTTTGCACGTCTAGGCTCCCGTGCTTCTTTCAGGCATTTCTCAACCATGTTGCTGCTGCACTTTTGCATCGACAGATATCCATAGTTACCCTCGAGCTTGTCCAGAATTTCATTCGTTGCCCAAGTAACCTTGAGGTCGAGTATGAACTGTATTACATAGTTCCTGCATTGATTTATTCATATGCTCGGCAAAGGATGATCAAAGCCAATGCTGCAACGGAATCAAAGTTACATGAACTCTGAAGGTAAAAGGCAACGTACATACCTGTACTGATGTTTTGCGAGATCAAGAGCCCTAGTTGTGATACTGTACAATAACTTGCTCTTCTGCTCCTTATTTGCATGGATAATACATTTCTGGATGATACAACAGCCTTGACGATCCTTTGCTAGCTCAACGCAATATTTTGTGGCCGCATTGAGAAGGAACTGCGATGGTAATAGCAATCCAAAATTGACTTCACAAATTGGTAATAACTATAGCAAAGAAATATGTAGGAGTGGCCAAGTACATTTATATTATCCTTTTCATTCTTGTTCTTCGATCCAACTAGCATGTACTCATGGCTATACTTCCTAATATTTTCCCTAAGAACACTCTACGCTTAATTCAAACATACTTAGTACTATGTTCAACCAAACAATAATTCATTGTAGAGCACATTCTATATTATTTTAGATGATAGTACTGGAAATCAGTGGAGACAGGTATAGCAAAGAAAATTCTGAAGTAAGGTGATAGTTTAAGCACCAATAAATATTCAGGAAAGGGATATCATAGGCCATGCTGATTAAAGTAACTTGGTAAGACAATTAGCAGCACTGCAATTTTTAGATGTGCAACAAGAATAAAGTCATAAACACGGGGATTACTATTAAATGATGGAACACTGTCCAGAAAGCTGATCAAAATATATCACAATTGTCATAGGGGACGATCGATCTAGGAATAGCCCAAGCCCTGGCCAGGCACCATGTTTACAGTCTTTATTTTGCATCAGTTTGACAGGCCTTTGAACGTTCTTAGTTCTACAACAATAACTATAGTGGTATACGCTTTCTTTTCCAGGAGACTTGCCTAGAATATTGATAAGATGGCTTAGCCAGAGTACAAAAGTCATAGACAGCAACACAGCAAATAAAATTTACAGCCTGACAGGCCACCATGGTCTCTATTATGAATGATACAAGAGAATTATTTCAGCAAGAATGCATTCAAAAGAGAGTGGTACTATTAGCAAATATAACTAGGCACTGACAGTATATATATTCTAAAATATATTGCTTGTTGTAGCTGTAGAGTTGTTGGGAGAGTTCGTGTCGTTACTACGTTGCTAATCCATTATATGATCGTCGTATCTTGTTTACTACTAATCCATTATATCTCGGGGTTTTTTTTAAGAATTACGTCCTCAAACGCGCTTTCTCGAACTGTGATGGTTGACCAACCGAGGAAATGAACCTGTGGGCTCTTGAAGGGCGTGTACTGTTGGGCTTAGGTCAATCCGGCCCATCGCGGTCAAGAAAAAACCCATCTTGTCGTGGAGCTCAGAGCCTCTGTAGCCCCCTCCCGCCCGCCTGAGCCCACGTGCCCCCCGCCGCCCGCGGCTCGGCTTCGCCGCCGCCCTTCCCTCCCACGCCGCTGCGGCCTCAGGGCGGGATCCGCGGCCTCCGCGACCTTCGGTGCCTCTGCCGGCCCGGTGCCGGGCTCGTCTTCAGCGGCATAGGGGCGCCTCGGCGCTGAGTGTACGGGCGTCGGCGACCGTTCTCTGGCGGGAATGCAGTCGGCTCGGCGATCTCCCACAGCCGCTCCTCCCTACTCCGGCTCCGCCATCCAGCTCCTCCACCCAACCAGCCGGCGCCCTCTTCTCAACCCACCCCCGCCGGCACTCATCTTCAATCCACCCCCGGCCGGCGCCCATCCTTAACCAGCGTCCGTCGGCCCATCACTTGTTTGCGTGGCATCCTCCCCACGGCTTTTTGCCTCACCGCCGCTAAAGAGTGCGTTCCTCTTAGTGGCGGGGTTGGCGGCGTCTTTGCTAGGTGTGGCCCGGGCCGCCTCAGCGCCAAAGGGTAGCCTTGACAGGTCCAGCACGAGGGCCGGCGCAGGCGCCACCGACCAACGGGTCCTCCGCCGCCACGAGGTCCTGCTCTCCGTCGGTGCAGCTAGCGGGCTTGGAGCCGCCTTCCGGACGTGGGTTGCGCTCTGCTCATCGATTCCACCGGACGCTCTGCTAGCGAGTAAACCATCCCGTGGTACTCGCCCTTTGCATTCTGCCTTAGCTAATGCGTCCCGTCCCGTCTTGGTTAGGTTCATCTTCTTCGGCTAGCAAGTCGGGCGCTGTCAGTTACCAAGGAGTTTTGTCGCCCCCTGGACCGCGGCAGCAATGAAGATGTGAGTGCTCGTCTCTGGTCTCTCAGCTAGACCTACCTGTGTCATGATGTTGTTCACCGTTACTGCTATGCTCTGTCTGTCAATCTTCGACATGCACATCCTACCCATTACACAAATTCTTCAAAAATTAGATTCAGCTAGTGCCTCAGATGGCCCCTGTTGGTTAATGGGTTCAGTCAGGTTTAACTTTAACAGCAATGTCTTGATCAATGATATTGTTCAGTTTTGCTATTAATCTGTCCAAAACCTCACAGTAATTGGGCGTATAAGTGTGCGGCCAAACTGTATTGTTAGATTGTTTATTGTTCAATTTGTAATTTCCTATAAAGATTCATGGGAAGTCTGTTGTTAGATTTTTTTTGTTCGATACGCAATTTCTTATGAGGATTCATGGGAAAGTATGCTGTGAGCTCCAAATGTTTCTCAGTGATGCGAACGACCCTGAGGACTGGACCATGGGTCCTGAATGTCTGTCTTGTGCTGCTTCTCAGCCATTGTGTGATTTAAAACTCAGAATAACCGCTGCCCATTGTTTTTTCTGCAGACAGAAAGCAAATGCAGGGGTCCTTACCAACTTTGAAGTTCTTGACTTCTTGCGATCAAGAGGTGCTAAAGTTGACCCTATGGGATGCTTGGGGGCTGTTGCTGCATCAGAGTGTAAGGTGACCTTGCTCCTCTTTTACCTAGGCCTTTGTCATTTTGACTTGTATATTTGTGCTATTTTGTGCCTAAACTGGTCTTATAGTCTTCATCATCTCATTAGGTGTATGAGTACCTCTTGAAAACCCCTCGCTTGTAACCAGACAAGGGAATCAATTTTTGAATTTGTCAAGAGAAGTGAGGGCTTTAGGCTTGCGTAAGCGATAAGCTAAATGTCATCAACGGAGACCATCCTCACTTTGCCGATGCTTATGCGGTACTGTAATTTTCATCTTCCAGATAATGAGCATGTTTTCAATTTCAGATTTATACTATATTACTAGTTTATGCAAATTAAGCTATTTCATATAGAAATTTTGTGGCCTTCCTCCTTTCTATGATATTACCATTTGTATATTGTTGTTGGAAAAAGTGTTTGAAGTTTAGTGCTGCTTGCCTGCTATGAGGATAACTGAGTTTGTCCAATTCAGACGCCTATGCTTTTTTTTTTCTCTCGAATACGTAGGAGAGCTACATATCTTTATATTATAAGAAGAAAAAGGGCCAATAACCTATCCTTATTTTTTACTCCCTCCGTTCCAAATTATATGTCGTTTTGGCTTTCTAGATACGTAGCTTTTGTTATGTATCTAGACATAATATTAGATGCATAACAAAAGGTATGGACCTAGAAAAGCCAAAATGACATAATTTGGAGTAGTCTAGAAGCAAGTGGACTTAATAGCTTTTAATGATGCATAAATTTGCTTTTCTGAATTCATGAGACATGAGGTTGAAAGAGTATTTTTTTTTTTTTTTAAGGGCTTGAAATGGCTGAACTTTTGCTTTTTTGAATTTTGACAAGATATTGAAAGATATATTAACAACTACACTTGTTTCATATCCGAGAACTTTATTTACTTGTCCATAAGCTCGATTTCTGTCATAATTATTCATGAGCGCATCTCATGGATAACTTGTGTTTTCTGTGCAATGATAGGCAGATAAAAGTAGTTCAAGTTTGTCAAATATGAAGTAATTATTGCTATTCCTATTGTTATTTATTACACTTCCAAGAACATAAAACTTACTTCCTCCATTCCAAATGATAGGCCACTTCACCCTTGTCATAAGTCAAACTTCTCTTACTTTGACAAAGTTTTTAGAAAAAGTATATTACCATCTATAGATTCAAATAAATGCACTATCAAGACATGTAAAGAAAATTTATGAGCCCATCTCATGGATAACTTGTATTTCTGTGCAATATTAGGCAGATAAAAGAAGTTCAAGTTTGTCAAATATAAAATAATGACTGCTATTGCTATTGTTATTTATTACGCTTCCAAGAACCACTCATAAAATTTAATCCCTCCATTTAAAATTATAGGTCACTTTAGCCTTGTCATAAGTTGAACTTCTCTAACTTTAACAAAGTTCTTAGAAAAAGCATATTACGCCTATAGATTCAAATAAATGCACTAAGACATGTCATTGAGAATTTAACTAATTCGATGTTGATATTGATACAACTTTCTATTAACATGATCAAACTTAGAGAACTTTGACTTAGGACAAGACTAAAGTGACCTTTATAAGTACAATGATTGGGATCTACAGAGAATTTTGTTGTTATCATTCTATGTTGAAACAATATGTTTGCAATAAGTTCCAAAATCTGCTTAGCTGTTTAGTCATCATTTGATCCGCTGCCACAGATGGTAGAAGAATGTGGGAAACGATTTTCCAGGGACGACCGAGGAGAAGCATGTGATGAAGACAAGCGGGTCCAGGAGTTTTTGGATATTGTGAAAGAGGTTTTGCCACCACCCCCACCTAAGGCAGAGGCAGAGGCAGACGCAGAGGCAGAGGCAGAGGCGATGCAGGAGTGAATGTGGTGTTAATTGACATATATCGCCTGAGATACAAGTGCTAAATACTTCATGTAACTCTATTTAATATTATATAGGCAGAAAGTTTGTACCGATTGCATTTTCTGTTGCAACTTGTAGAACACTCAACTGACCTGACTTTTTCTTAGGGAATGCCATATGGCGAGCTTTATCAAATCATGAGAATAGTTATATCGTTTACAAGATCTTTTAAAATAAAGCTTGGGGGGTCCATCAATCCAAACACAATTCGCTTTTAAACTAAGCTTGCCTAGCTAACTCATGCGCTACTCGATTTTAGTGGAGATATCAGCAAAGTTCCTCCACAGTGAATAGCTTTCATCATAAAACGCAGCTACCTTAGGTGCTGAAAATCCTTCGTTCCCCATGGTTTCAACCACCAACAAACAGTCTGGCACCAATAAACTGAGCTAAGTTTTTTTTTACTTGAACTCATTTATCACATTCTACAGTCAACAGCATTTATAACTTTATTTATCATGGGAAAGCAAAACTTGCACAATATCAACAAAACTAATATTACCGGGTTACATCACCATGTACGTGGTTTGGCATCAGTTCCACAATTATAAGCTCCTATAGTCGGACTTGACTCTTGAGTTCGTTTACCTGCCAATTTGATCCACCTGTAGACATGCATAACCCAATAGATTTAACAAAACTGTGTCCTAATGTATTATAATGACTCCTTTAGTCTCAAAACAATTCAATTTCTAGAATTGTTGATATATTTCATGATGTATCAATGACACTTATCTTAAATATTTTTTTGTTAATTTCTATACATTTGGTTAAAGTAATTTGGTTTGACTAGGACACCTCTAGGAGTATATATCTAATGATGAATCTAGCCTAATTGTAGGTCTTACTGTCACACGCCTAATGTAGCTCGTTAGCAGAATAATTAGACTACCAGAGGCCCAAGAGGAGGAGGCGTCCGTCCCCAACTCCATGCCCTAGATGGGCCACGCTGAAGGGGGAGAAGGGCGCCTATGGCCGCCGCCGCCGCCAATCGCCATGTCATCAAGTTAGTTACCCTAATAGAGTTCTAGTAGGTTTAGAAAGGATTAGAATTGTTTAGAACAAGAGAATCCAATTACTATAAGGATCCCCTAAAATTATTTAGGGACCAAGTCGAGATTGCTTATGGACCAAGTCTTCCCGGGCTATAAATATGAGGGGCCTTGTAATCATCGAGATCAAACAAGAAATTAGCCAAAAGGCTTATCTCCTCCCTCTCTATCTTCTTCTACAGTTGCTGCCTCTCTCTTCTCTCCCTATGCGTCACCCCTTCTCTCCTCTCTGCCCTAGCGCGGCCACTCCTCCAACCCTAGCCGCCCCACCCTAGCGCTGCCACTCACCACCGCCACCGCCGACCACCCTCCCTGCGGTACTGCTACACTTACACACACAACACTTATATACATGCGTGCACACTCATATACATGAAGATACATATGCACACCATCTTTAAAGACTGAGTTGTTAGATATTGAGACCTACAAAATCACCGTGCAACTCTCACAAGCAATGAGTATGTTGTTTAACCCTAAAATCTCTTCAAGACTGATACTCGATCTTCAAACATAGGAATTCAAGCTACGAGAAACCAAGCCGTTTTTCAAACCCGCCCGTTCCAAGATGTTCATCAATCCGCAAATCCATGCTATGAGAAACTAGGACTTAGAGCAAGACATGATCAAGTGATGGATCTAGTTAAGATGAATGGTTGGAACAATCGATGTCTTTGTAAATGGAGAAAACTTTTAGGGCGGTTCCAACCAAGGGTCACCTAAGAAAGAGTAAAGAACAAGGATAATAGATTTTCCTTAAAGGTCTCGTCAAAATTGGTCATGAAGTCTGTCAATTAGTGCTTTTAGTTCTTCGGCAAACTGTCTATACACGATCCTAATGGGCTGTACGTCGACCCTCTAGATAACAACTTGACTAGTTTATCTATCAGAGTCCACAAGAACTCAACCAGTTTGTCTATCGAAGTCCACACGACCTCGATGGACAACATGTCACATCACGATGGACTGTCTATCATTACATCAGTGGCACTGCTAAAAGTCCCTAGTTTAATTTTGATTATTGAGTGAGAACTAGTGAACTAATGTTTACTTGAGTTCATAAGCTAGGAGGCATTAGTATGGGATCCACCATTACATTAGACATCAACACTAATTGTGCTTGGGTATAAAAATAATAATTTGTCCACTATAATTAAGGGCTAAGACTAGAGCCATAGCATTATTGGCCCTAGTGTCGGATCCACCACTGCCTATCTAGCCCTAGTGTCGAGCCACCAGGAGGCGTTGACACCCAAAGGCCCAAACTTGACAACATGGATGGATGTCATTGCCACAACCCACACATTAGGTAACCATGCAAAACCATCGGATACTTCCACCTATCATCATCATCTCCCTCTTCTTCCTTGTCTTTCACTTTTCATTCCCCTCCTCTTTCTCATGAAGGCACATGACAGCCCTCTCTTTCTCATGAAGGCACATGACAGCCCGTTGTTTTGCTCTTTTCCTATTCCCACCTGCTAGTCATAGTCGCCCACAACGCGGTAACACGACATGTGAAGCCACAAACTTAGCACGTCACAACCCCACCCTACCTTACACCCTTTCAACTTTGATGCGGGACACACGCTTCTTACTTAAAGCCCCCTAATTTCTCCATCCCAAATTACAAGTCATTTCAGCTTTTTTAGATAATCAAAGTATCTTCAAGTTTAACCAAATTTATATCATAAAATTATACTAATATCAAATAATACCATTAGATTCTTTATTAATTATATTTTTATAGTATATCTATTTAATGTTATAAATTTTTATAATTTTTTTCAAACTTCAGATGAGTTTAAATCTGAAAAAATCGTAATGACTTAATTTGTAAGAGTGCCCACACCATCGTGTCACACCTTTTATTTTATTTTATTTTGTCAAAAACCTTTTTTTTTCATTTTGGGATGTGGGCAACTAAATCAACAATTTCCTCAAAATATTTTTTGTACCAACTTTTAGTAATAGTTCTGAATTTTTTAGGTAAACTACTAAATCACAAGTCTAAAAAACTGCTCAATCATATGCTTGCAACCTTTTCATGCTGATGCAGTGTTTTATTGAGTGCTAGAGTGTGGGCAGATTTCAAACGTGCTTTGAATTTGCTCTAGGTTTGTAGTGGTTTAATCCCTTTATTATAAATAGAAAACCCCTTCCTTTTTCTTTTCGTTTTTAACTTGTTTTGGACCTGTTCAAGCAGGCCAACGCATGCGCCAAGGCCCAAAGCAGTGAGGTGCAGTATACACACTTAACATATCATCTACCTATCATCTACTAACGTTAAAACACATTACTCAGCATTAGTTCAAGGCTCCTCCAGCCACTCAAAAAGCCTCTGCAAAGCCATGCAACCTGCTGGTACAGCCGTACAGGGCAAGTCACTCGAAGCCCTCGCAACCAAACCAGAACAAAAGACCTACACATGCAGGGCAGCATGCACAGCCGGAACACAGCCAACTTCCTGCTTGTCATATAATTACATCAGGGAAGTACGGGAGGAGCACATTCCATTTTACTCCTAAACGGCAATCGCTTGAGAGAGCAAGTAGAGAAGGGGTTGACAAAAATTTCCACCTGGGCGATTGCCACAACCACCATAATTCAGATGTCTGCATCACAAGAACAATGTGTTAGTGTCAAAAGATGCAAGGCTGAGCGACATAGTATTGAAATGAGCAGCAATGCAGTCAGTGGTTAGTAATTGACATCTCAACACGATTGTTTCCTAAAATGATTTCATCCATGGAGCTTAGTATGGCAAGTGAATAAATATATGTACAAGATGACAGGGGCTTCAAACAGTAGATAATTTTTGACAGTGCATATGCAAATCTTCATTGAGTTCGGACTGATATGGAATAAAATAAAAACAAAGAATAAGCAAGTCAACATCACCTCCCAGCAAGCTAAATCAGCTTAAGTTGGCATATATGCTGGGTTAAATATCTGATGCAGAATTCATTCACTAAATGTTATGTCCTGACAAAGTTGAACAGAGAGACCCGATGTCAACAGAGTTCCTCGAAACCCTTCCTCGACCTGTAGCATATCAGCCTTCTGTCCTGAAATTTCATCTGAAAAAATATATATGCAGCAAACACAAAACCATTAGCATCCTCTTTTTTTTTAAAAAAAAATGGTTTGTCACGTCATTTTTGGTTATTTACCTGCTATATCACGATTCTCATAGATTTCGGAGTCTCTGACCCAAAGAATATCCCCAGGAAAAACACCCTTATCAGCAAGAGTAGCAAGGTCATCTTCAATCTCAACAGAGCCTTTGTGAAGTTTCTGGTTCTCCTTAACAATCTAAATTTAACAAGAGCACAGGTAGGCTATTTGAATAATTTGGAGGAGTTGAAAAGTGCATGAACAAAGATAAAAAGCAAGAAAGCACATCCCATAGCTAGATGAAAAAGCAAAAATGTATGCAAGTCCCTATGAGATATGGAGAAGGAAACAAATATAGGTTTTAAGAGGCGACTACGTGTCCAGGCGCCATTGTTCCCCAAGGTGAGCTGGTGAGCTGGGTACGCTTGTATGTCTAGCGCCTTTGAAACAAGGGTTAGGAACTGTGATCACAGAATTTGAGATTCAGTGTGCATACCCCTAAAGATTCCCATATCATGAGTTTCAACTGATAGATGGATGTAGAACCAGAGACTTTCAAACTGATTGACTTTCCAGAGCTTGTTCTCCGCGAACGCTTTGAAGTGCGTCGATCTGCTACCGCAACAGCTTTACATGCTTCTTTAATAGACTTTGGTGCTTCTTTCCCACGGACAAAATAAATGTGGATGTCTTCATTCTGATAATTGAGTTTCTCCACCAATGCACAGCTCTCTCTTTCTCCAATACATTCTTCACAAACCTAACATACAAAATTCATCAATAAAGCCGAAACAGGGAGAAAAAAAATGGAAACTAACTTCATACCCATTACATGTAAATCATTTCAGCGCCTGCAAGCATTAGATCATTGAGAAATCTGTCTGAACTTGGAAGAAACTACTACAGGACCTTTTTGAAGAAGCACATAGCTAACCATCCCAGTTTCATCAAAGAACATCAATTTGAAGCAGCACATAGCCACAGAACCCACACACCCAAAGGATCACAAAGTTACATACACGCACACGCCTTTTTGTTACAAATACACACGACCTGAATGACCTAGACCCTAGGAACGAGGTCCAACAAGAAAGAGATCCATCGCGCTCCAGCCATTGCCCAATGTCGGGCCTCCTCAGCAAGCAGAAGGTTATAGCCATATTGGCGGCAAAGCTATCAAAGACACATTTGATTCCTATGTTTCCAAAGTGTCCAAAGCCAAGGATAATGAGTGAGTTTGGCCTATTATCTGCCAAACTCTTAGCACTAATGGATCCGAACATGCCTTAACTTACATGACACATTGATACTATTCTAACAAAAAAAAAAAAAAAATCTATTGTTCTTGATTGTATGGACATGATAGTATTGCCAATTAAATTCTTACATTAGCTAGCAACATATACAATGTCGTGTATCATATATATGATAAAACTCCTACAAGGCCTTCCTAACAACATTTTCCTCAGGCCTCAACCATGGAAACCACTAAGGCACTAATACTAGAAAATGATACATCTAGAAGAGATAGTTTACCTCACGGTCAGTTCTGATATAGGGTTCTCTGGCTCCCAAATCATCATTTGTGTCATCAAGAGACTTGCCTCCGTCTCCATCCACAATCGGCATTGTTTCAGATGGTCCATGTAATTTGTCTTGAGAGCTCTTGCTGAAAGCAATTTCAGCAGATATACCTTTTTCAGGTGTGGCACTCCACTCCTCGGAGAATAATTTCCAATCGTCCTCTGGGATTACTGTTAACCCATCAGTCTGAAAACAAAAGAAGATGATTAACTTGAGATATTCTAATTATTTGTTTTAGTCCTCCATGGCAACTGTAATACTGAACAAAAAACCCAAATTAACTCAGCAGTTAGGGCACGCTTGGTAGTTTTGTCCAGCACTGTTCTGACTCACCAGTCACTACTCACTAGGCAAAGTTTATGTGTTTGATAGCACACTAAAAGCTTGCTTCACCCAGCAAACTCACATGGGTGAGCAAGGATATCCATGCCCATGCTGGAGAACTAAATCAACTATCCCACATTGGCACGATATGCTTTCGCAAGATGGAGCTCCTCTACCAAACACAGCACCCACCGAATCGAGTCCTTGCAACCCAAAAAGATGCACCTCCACAATGAATCAAGCTTCTCAAAGCCCAAATCAATGCCCTCTGGTAAGAATTGGGCTCCTTGTCACTAAAAAGTGAGCTTGGTGCTGGTGGACAGCCTTGAAAAAAAAAGAAACCGTTATAGCTTGGGCTCAACCACTGATGGAGAGGGAAGCCGAGGATCAGCGGAGCAGCATATTGGAGAGGCCAGCCTTGACAAAGGCAAGCATTGTAGCCCAAGATGCTCAGGCTCAGCATCTGGCAAGGAAAGCATGCGAGAGCGCATCAAGGAAAGGAGGCAAGGGAACCAAATGGACGGGCGTTTTGAGCTGAGGGGCAATTTGAGCAAGGAAAGGCGAGGCTGGCAAAGCTACCAAACACCCGCTTAGACAATGCAAAACAAAAGGAAAAAGTGACAAGGAGGCTGCTCGACGATACAAGAACATTAGAAAGAAATAAAAGCATAATTCAAGACAGCAAGAGCCTCACATTTCATACCGAAGGACCTGTTTGGATGTTATGGTTTTCAAAAACCACAGTTTTTAAAATACCATGCATAAAATCCCACAGTTTGTAAGTACCAGTGTTTTGCGGTATTGTGAAAGCAACGGTGTATTTGATAGTGCCATATCAAAAAAATTCTGATAGGTCCATTACTTTTCTGTGTTTGTGTAACTATTTCACTTTAGCCATGTTTTTTCCAAATAAAATTGAATAATAGTTATTTGAGGAAGGCAAGGCTTGGTAACAAATGATAAAACATTTGAACAAAATAATGATAAACATCAAGATAATTTTGTTTGATACATATGTACAGACATACTATCAGGACATCATAAAAATATCAAGATCCCTTACAGAGGTAATTAGAACATTAGTACATTATCACAAGAATGGACATACACCCTATCATTATCATTCCAGGCTTCCAGCTGAATGAATATTGGAGATCAGATGGAAGCACAAGAGAGACGTGGCTTCATTTTAGGAAGAAGAGGGTGGGAGTGGATTTTCTGCAACATGTAAATGATCCCTGATACTATAAAAATACCTTGCATCCAAACAGGAACTAATAATGCCTTTGTGTACATTCAGTGGTGAAGATAGATCAAATTGAAAGGGAGTGCACCAGGCTTGCAGGTGAATAGACATGTCATAGAGGGTGCATATAACTATTCTTTCATACTTTTTTTGGGGGAAGGGGGTTTGTTGCATTTGCACTCCCTAATTACACTACAACTTTGTTACTGTGTGCACTGGCAATGTTTCAGAGGTGGCAGTATACATACATGTTTCCACTGTGTAAAGATGTAGACCAAGCATGACTCATCACTTAATTTAACATTAGTAAGGAAAATTTGTAAAGACCATGAACTTACAGTTGACATTTTCTGAGTGATGCTCCCACGCTTACAGACAAGATCCAAAGGCCTTTGCAGCAATCTTGAATGCTGAAAATCATCAATCCTCATGTTCAACAAGAAAGCACTTTATACACCCAACAACTAGAATTAATAAACAAAAACTACAGTCGGTCACAATCAACAGAAGCACAAAATGTCCAATCAAGACAAAAATCCACAATAACCTATGTAAAATATGTATGCACTATACTCAGAATACATACGACACAGGAGTCTGTATATGGGTTTGACTAAACGAATTGATGTGCTATAAGATACTACTAAGAATAAAAACACAATACAACTTGTTATATGCAAAACTGTATTTTGCCAGAAATCAGGTTTTATTACAACCCTGCTCTCTAAAGTCATTATCTATTCAGAAGTAGAATACAAATATTACTAAAGATAACCTCATGACTTAGGTATAGAAGTTCTGACAAGACAAGGGAATCTTTGAAACTATATAGGGTTACCATTTGTTCTCGATAGAAAGCCTCACTCGCTTAAACTCTCAAATTCAAAAATTTGAGTTCCACTTTTTACCTATAGGTATATAAACCAGAAACATATCAGCATGTGACACACTAGTTTACCTTTTCACATATAAGTGAACTGATAACAGCCTCCAGACTATGGATGAAAACGGAGGGATTCTGGTACCACATTTGTTTTCATATTTCTGTCCGAAGAAATATTTTCATCCATGCCAGTGGCTATGATTGTAATATAAGCTCTCCATTCTGACAACCATGATGAAGGAATCAAAAAAATATCCGTACCATTTTTCCATACTCCACCAGGATGAAGAGAAATAAAGGCTTTTCCCAGATTTGACCAGGATGAAGAGTAAAAAAGCTTTTCCCAGATTTTTCGTGTTTGTGTCGTTGCTTTAGTTTCTCTGCTCTGGAAGTCATACACCATGTATAAGAAAATGGATATTAGACATAAATATTTGAGCAAACAACCCAATATCTAATACTGTTTTTCTGACTATATATTACCTAAGATTACCCTCCACAGAAGCAACATCAGACAATTCCTGACTGCAAATTTCACATGGTTGACAATCTGATGGAAAAGTCACAATATCATCAGCCTTCTTCTCGTTCATTGTTTCATAGAGAAATAACCAGAGGCTCTCTGGTATGGATACTCGCTTTGCTCCTGGAGCATGCTCCGGCAGAAGATCCCCATGGCAACATCTTAAAGCACTTGTTGGTCCACTATCCGCATCGGAAGGGATATCAGAATTTTTCCTCCGCAGCCAATGAGTCAACCTAGGAGTAAACAGCAAAAAAAGTCAGCAACTGCAGCATGAATGCACACAAGAGGGCTGATTCAAGTGATTTGTTTTGCACAAAGTTGAAGAAATGACAACCATAGGGAAAACATAAATACTACAGCTGGCTAAGGTGTAAAAGTTCAATCGAGAAAAACATAACATGAATAATAATAATATAGATAATAATAATAATAATAATAATTACATTTGAAAAAACCATGATCAACATCGAGAAATAAAATAACCTCTAAGATATAAAATCTAAACATAGAACCAGAGAGTAAGATCATGAATATGAATCTTGTATTGACAGTTGACACCAAACATATCAATCCCATTCTGGTACCAGCCATACCAGTCCCCAAATGGGCACAGAGGAACCTTCATCCCATACCAGTATTGACTATTTGGCATTCTATGAATTTTGGTACCGGCCCAAATTGAAGCCTCATTACTAACTGGGCCAGCCCAACACTGTGATAAGATTAACCTACAAGCTGAATTATGTGTGATTTTTTGACCTAAAGTCATGCATTTGAAACATGATTACGAGTTTATGACTCCAAATTATGTATAGAACTGTAAATATGAGGCGGATTTATGTATACAGGTCATTTGCCATTGATTGGTTTTTATATTTTTATATTTTATAATAAAGGCAGTCTGGAATTCATACAAAATTTCAGAATGCCCCACGGAAAGTTTTCAATTGTTTTTTTTTCTCCGAAGTTCAAATTTGCAGAATAGCATGAAGCTGGAATGGAACATTGATAAAAAGATGATTGAGACACTGGTCTGTGATGATGGCACAACAGAACAGAATTGGCAGGAATGATACACAGTTCACATAAAATGCAGCCATGATCTGTTTTAAAGATGCAGTAGCTCATCTCAAGTCAAAGATTGTGATTGTTTTTTTTTTAAAAAAAAGGTTGTGGTTCAATTTTATATGAATTGATATAGTTTAATAACATTCTGAAATTATATATAAGTTTTGAAAGTATTTCTCATGATAAATCGAAATATATAAATCATCTTATGATGTCAAGATATATGAATTCAGAAGATCATTAAATATAGAAATATTTAACTTTGAGAAAACTGAAACTCAACCTTTTTTTTTTTATAAAAGGCAAAACTTTATTTCAACAGCAGAAGGCTGTGATTAACATAATTAATATTAATATCTGTGATGCACTGACTGCTCAACAAGAAGCACAAAACCCAAAATATCAAATTCAAAGAACAACAAAATCATGCAAACAGGTGACCCAAACGGAGAACGCACTTTGCGTACTCCATCCATTAACGTCCATGAACCAGAAATCTTTAGCAGGGGGAGGGAGCAAAACCAGAGTAGCAGCCAGCCCACTGGGTGAAACAGAAGGGAGTAAAGCAGCAAACTTTGACCTTCACGCTGCGGTCACCGGGGGAGGGGAGGCACCACGGATAGGAAGGCCAGGGAGAGGAAATATACAGGCAACCAAGTGGGAGCTGGGAACAGTGAAGGAACAGGGGAGGGAGAGAGAGGCGACATACAGGCAATCCCGCCAGGTCCGTAGCGGCCCACCACCGGGCCTTGGGAGCCACGCCGGAGGAGGCCGACGGGGACTGGCGGGCTCCCCCAATCCCCTGCTTCTGTGAGAGGAGAGGGAGAGGTTGAGGGGAGGCGACGGAGAGGACAGGGCCCGCCGCTACAGGAGTGGGGGGGGAGGGAGCGGCTCGCCAGCAGCTGTTGGAGAAGGTGCGTTTTGGGTCACGGACCCTTTTCCTGTGCGACACCCACAAATGGGAATGGGTCTCGTTTTTGCGTATTCATGCATATAAATATGCAAATCATTTATGTATACAGATATTTGCATATTATTTTTATATTTTTATATTTTATAATAAAGCCTGGAATGATACACCAGCATAGGCTGGTACCGAGATATTCCATTCTAAAAGTCAAATCAGAATAGCCTCTGGAATGGAATTTACAACTATGGTTGAGACACTGGTCTGTAGTACGTCACAACAGAAGAGAATCAACAGGAAGATGCACAGTTCACATAAAGGCAGACAGTATATGAGTGCAGTCCTAAGTGCACCAAAAACATAATCTTACACATAGAACAAAGATCAGAAATCAAGAGAAGGATGCATTTTTACGTACCATGTCTTTGAGATAAAGCCTAGAGGTGCAAAGGGATAAAACATTGGTGCACCTCCAAACCTCTTTAGTTCAGTCCTTTATACTACCAAAAAATTTCTGAAAAGTAGTATAAATATTTGAAATAAAGAGGTTTATGCATTTTACCTAACATGTCTTTACACCTCTATAAAGTAAGAAGGACCATCTGGACAATTACCAGAAAGTGCTGCTTCTGCAAGGTTTTTTAATGATGCTTTCCGTTCACGATAGACATCAGCAGATACTGCATTTTTCGCCCCATCTTTCAAGCACTCCAGACAAAAATCATCACTGCTCAATACTGGTCCCCCTCCATAATTTTGCATAAAAACCAAAGACAGATATTCATCAATATTATGGCACAAGCATTAGAAAATGAGTGCAAAATATTTTATATTTTATATTAATACTGCAATACTACAGCATGCTCCAGAATTACAGAAAATCATTGAACTTAAGCAATGCAAGACAAAAATTCAATGAAGTGCAAACCAAGAGGTTGGGTTTCTTACCTTCGAATATAGTTTCTCCCAAGCTATGGATGATAGTCGCTTCATTGATGTGACTTTAGATGCTGGAACCTTTCCATGTTCACATTGAATTGGACCATTGTCAATAGAACTGCAGGAAAAAAACAACTGTAAAAGGATGATATTTCAATTCAGAAAGGAATATCAAAAGGCCAACAAATTACCGCATTAAAGCAATTAATATTGCAGTGTCATGCAAAAAGCAAAATATTAAAATAAACTATTTTTAGGCCAACTATTGGTGCAGCCATTGCTTGCAATAACCTCGTGTTGCTTGCTGCATTTACAAAACGAGGGATTAGCATTATTGGCCTCAAGCACTGACGCATAGTATCCAATAGCACAAACATTGCCATGCAAACAAAGGATGCTCATGCCAAAAGAGATTATAAAGACAATAATATTATATTACCATTTCAGTTTTGACCTGATCATTGATTACTACTCCCTCCGTTCCAAATTATAAGACGTTTTGCCTTTTCTATCCATAGCTTTTGCTACGCACCTAGATGTATATTATGTCCAGATGCATAGTAAAAGCTATGAATCTAGAAATGCCAAAACATGTAAGTATATGATTACTAGTGCTCTTAGCTTGTTTGATTCACGCCAACATTTGCCCAACAAAATTTTGCCCTGCCAAAAACTTGATCATGGTTTTGCTTGCAAAGTTTTGGCAAGCTGGCAAGAAGATGCGTTGAATGGTGAAAAAAAAGCTTGCCAAAATTTTGGCAACCAATGGAACAAACGACATGCCAAATTTGTCGGGCCTCGCCAAAGTTTGGCAAGGCAAATTTGGCCACACCAAACAAACCCTTAGTTATGTAGACATGTTAAGTTGACAATTACTCTCTCTCTTCCAAATTATGTCGTTTTTGACTTTTTTTTGGTTCATCCATTTTGCTATGTATCTAGACACATTATTATGCCTAGATAGATATGTAGCAAAATGGATGTACCAAAAAAAGTCAAAGCGACTTATAATTTGGAACGGAGGGAGTAACATTTTGTAAGAGAAAATATAAACTTGGTCATTAGAAATAGTTTGTTTAAGATTACTTGTTCCTCTTAGTTCAATATGCATGTTAAGCCATTAGCTGCCCTTGGAAATGCACCCAAGATAAGCTAAAGCCCAAACATGCTGAGATGCAACTAAAGGCCCTTGAGTACTGACAAAAAGATTCATAATCCAATCACAATGCATAAAAAGGTGGTCAAGATGTACCTCACATTAAAACATCCTTATCCAAATTAACTAATTAAGAGAAAAAATGTAGCAGGAACACAGTTGGCAACTAGCCCATTCCATATAGCCACAGGAAATATGAAAAAAAAAAAAAAAAAGATGTGCTCAATAATACTAGACACAACCAGAGAATTGTTTTTCTCGACACACTGGTTTATAAGAACAAAAAAGATGTTATAGGCTTACAGCGAACAGGACACAACAACCACAACCAAACATGAGCCTGCAGAGCCCTAACAACACGTGACCAACCACAACCCTAGCTACAACACATGACTAAGCATGACCAAACACGACCTTTCCAAACATGAACAAACATAGCCAAAGAAACAGGCTACCTTACGACGGTGCAGTTGCAAGATGTCCATCAATTAATCATTATGGAAGCCAAAGTCAGATAAAAATTCAATGTAATAGGTGTATTCAGATACTTATACAAATAACAATATCGCCTGGATTAAATACTATTTATTTCCATTTAGTAGATGAGCTGGATCTATGACATGTTTCTAAACTACTGAGACAAACACCATTTTAATATATACTGCATCATTATGAGAATATTAACCTTCAAAAAGATGGAGCGGTTCTATGCAGAGGGGGTGCAAGAATAAACTTACGAGGGGGGAGTAATGTTATCTGCCCATTGACGAAGCCAGTCCGTTGAGATCCAAAAATATGAATCATCCTCTGGATCAGCAGGTGCTTCTGTCAGAACAGATTTTACTTCTTGACGCCTCCCATTGACATATGTCAAATGACTGTCCTTCTTGCTTTGGTACTCCTCACACGATTTCATATATGATGCATTTAGTTCATTAATTTCATCAAGAAGATGTTGTGGAAGTGAATCGTTATTGATTTCCACAATTTTATTGTTTTCTGTGGCATTCTCATCCTTAGTGGTACATTTGTACATCAGCATATAAGCATCTGTAGACGAAAACATCTCCACCTTGGTAGAAGTGGGCACTGCCTCCTGGTGACCATTGTTATTATTATCTGTGACAGAACCTGCTGTGGAGATACCTTGGGCCTTATGATCGTCTTTATTTGATGCCTTTCCAGGTTTTTCACCAAACGGATGGAAACCAAGTTTGGATACAGTCTCATCATCAAACTCCCACCACTGCCCATTGCTTTCATCTTTTATGTGTGCCACATAGTGTCCACTATTAGCACCAGTGCCCTTGTGAATTAAAATAGCAGCCAGGTCATAAGTACAACTAGATGAAGGGTTTGACAACCGTTTTCCCAAATCAAGCTGTCCTGGAAAACTGAACGTTGAAGAAATCTTTTTCTTTGTTGTTGTCTGGCAATGAGAGAAGTTAGAAAAAAATCTTTACAAAAGAAAAAGGAGACGAATGCACAAGTAAATAAATGTGGAAGGAACATATTACAACAAAACTCTGGATGAGCTTTGGATCAAGGTATATTACCTTCGGGAGGAATACATAACGCTTCAGCTGAAAGTTGACAACTGGAGGAAGAGATCGAAGTTTTATGCAACGAGTGGCATCTACCCTTTTCTGACACGACTCACAAAAGTACTGGTTCTCCCCATCCAGTGCTTCTTCACTAAAGTAGTCATTCAAACTTTCTTCTAAATTATTTAAACCTTTAATATTCAACTCCAGCTCATAAAAATCTTCCATTTTTGAAGATGCTGCAGAATCCTTTCCACATGATGAGCACCTGAAGGATTGATAGTTAAACATCAGTTCCCCCAAAATGACACCGTAACTTATCAAATTCAGCAGTATGGAAACAAGCTAAAGCATAGTCAACATTGAGCACACAAACATAATGCAGCACATAGCATATATGAGACTGACCCATTTTGACAACTCAACAGTACAATAAGAATATATATATATATATATATTGTGTTGATTTCTTTAACCATCAGCACCATGAATGAACATCACTTTGATGTGGATAGGCTGTGAATGAGAATACACACAGAAAGCAAAGAACTAACCAGTGATAACGCAGGCACATGGCATCTTCCTAATACTTCTCTAACCAAGTATATGACTTATCAGTGTAACCACAGAGCCTTCAAAATCTACCACAGTATGCTTCTCTAAGTACCAGATAGAGCAAAGAGTAAGAATTACCACAGAGCCTTCAAAATCTACCACAGTATGCTTCTCTAAGTACTAGATACAGCAAAGTAGGAGTCTAGTTCAGAAGAATTAACATAAGGCTCAATTTTATCAGACAAGTTAACCAATGTGGGCCTGTTTGGCTAAGCGTAGGTGTGGCATGCAAAGGCGTGAACCAACAGGCCCATGATGGATTCATGGAAAAAAGCATCTTCAGCACTGTATTGGCAGAACTTTACAGAATGATTGAGGACTGGATTGTAATTGACCAAGTGCTCATTACAACCTAATTATAAGAAATCTCGCTAATACAAATCTAATAACATCTTAAAGGTTCATTTTCTATCATTCAAACATCTAAACCTACAAACTTAGAACTGCTAAGGAGAAGCACAAAGTTACTTCAAGTGCATATCTCATACCTTGTCACGTGCGATACACGGCCAGAAAACAGATGTTGCACAATTGTTCTAGCTCCAGGAACCTTGGAGTGACTTAACGATTGCTCGAGCAGAGAGAGGAACAAGGTGAGAAATTCATGGCTGTCCTGCTGGACACCATTGCCTAATTCCAGTGCTTTAATAAAAGGCGTGGAATCAATGAAAGCCATTTTGCTAGAGTGTAGCTGTGCAAACAACCGTGACAACTGATCCAGAACAGGATGCTTCTTCAAAACTTCCAGCTCTAAAGAGAAAATTCCTGTGCGGAAGGATATATTCATGTAAAGGCACTGAAGTATGCTATTTGCATAACAGGTTGCACCCAGGTTAGTCAATCCAGCAGGCGTATCAGTGGAATCACGGAGGTCCTTGGATGGATTTGGGCCGAGAGCGCGGATAATTTCCTGCATTTTCTGCCATAGGCCAGTTTTGCGAACCCCATTGGCAGCGGGGATCAACCCACAGAAACAATTTGGAGAGTCCTTGGTATTCCCATGGCAGCCATGGCAAGGCGGTTTCCACACCATGTAAAGCTGGCGGATATCGCTCTTTGAGATATCCCCATCTGAGTGTATCTTCCTGCGAAATTGGCAGCCCCAAAAAAACGAGCAACATAAACAATGTAACCCACTTTCGAAAACGCCAGTATCTGACAAAGAAATTAACGCCATGCATACTTGAAAACAGCCGCGGACGGGCTGCTGGATTCATCGGACCGCGGCCTCTTGTTCTTGTGGCGAGTGTTGGGCCTGTTCATCAGGGGCAGACCTAGTATAGGAACATGGGTCAGATCCGAATACAGGTAAGCATATATTAGGGTTTCAGGGTTTCGCACAGCAGGTAGGCAAGGGAAGGAGCGGTATACCTGGCGGAAGCTCGTCGCCAGCAAAGGGCCTACACCAGGCGACGGGCGGCGCTGCTAGCCTAGTGGTCGCCGGAAAGAAAGGCCGGGAGAGGAAGAGGGGGGCGAAACACGAGAATGAAGGGGAGGGGAAAAAATGAGACTTTTTCCCCCTGTGTGCTATTATAAAAGTTGGGTGTTTTATAGACGCCACTAAAAAGTCCAAGTTCCCCTTTCGACCTCCTCTCCCCTCTCTGGTGGCGGCTGGTGGCGGCGGCGGAACCCTAGCTGCGCGCGGCGGAACCGGTGGCGAGGGTGGAGCGGAGCGACAACTACTCCCCCGTGCTTGTGGCTTCCCGACGCATGGGGTAGTGGAGCGTCGATTTCGCCGTGGATCCAGAGGGGACGCAAAGAATGGCGGGGAACCCTAGCGTTGGTGAGCGGCCCGACTGGTTTAGGGATGGGTGAGTCCTTCAATCCCCCTCGATTGCGTGCTTGTAGGTGACGTTGTTGCCTTGCTTGCCTTTGTCTTGGTGTTTGATGGCCGTAGTGGTAATTGAGTGCTCCTTGTACATCTGTAGGATGGACTCAGAGAGTAGCTTCAATTTAGAAATGCGGATTGTTGCTGCCAACTGTCGTGCGAGGTGGTTTTCGTTGAACAAAGTGGTGGATGCTGACCTAACTAATTTCAGAGATTTGGTTGATGATGTGGTGGACAGTTATCCTCATGAGTATGGCACCGTAGTGAGTTTGTTTTACACCTGCATGCATAGTAAGGTTCACAAAGCAGTCTGTACTGACCAAGATTTGATGCAAATGTTTGATAAGCATAGGAACACAAGATGTTGCTTCCTGACTTTTGCATACCACAACCCTAGTGAACCCCCCCACATTCCTGATTGGGGTTGTGGTAGCACAGTCCCTTCTGTTGATCCCCCATTTACACCTTCAGTTGCATGTCCAAGCTTTGCAAAACCCAGCCATGACATAGCTACTCAATCTGCTGGACCCAGCCATGCCACACACACTCAATTTGCTGGACCCAGCCATGCTGCAGACACTCATTCTGCTGGACCTAGCCATGCTACACAATCAGAGCCTACTGAAATTGAGTACCTTGCTAACCCAACTCCACAAAATGAGCATGTAGGGGTTGATGAGGAAGGGTTGTACATTGACCTTGGTCCCCAACAGCCCCAACCTTCTGTCATTCCTCAGGTTCATCATCAGATTCCTCAGATGCAAAGTGGCAGCAAAGAGAGTGATGATGAGAGTGTTTCTGATGACTCAGAGGAATCTGATGGGGTTACTAATGATGATGGGGTTGCTGATGATGAATCTTCTGATGATGAATCATCTGATGATGAAGTAGAAGATGTAGATGAAATGGTAGAAGATAGGCAGCCTCCACAAATGCCTGATGTTGATTATGACCCTATGAACCCCCCCCATGGCAGTGGGCACATTATATTCTGATATGAATGCATTTAATATTGCTTTAGCTACTCATGCTGTTAGACATGAATTCAACTATGACATTGAGAAGAGTGACACAGGGAGGTATAGGATGCATTGCTCACTGAAGGGTGAAACAGGCTGTAAGTGGAGGATTCATGCATCAACTATCGAGGATTGGCATACAGTTAAGGTAATCTGTCATACATATATTAGCTTTTGCAGGTACATGTAATTGACTTGTAAGAACTCATGCTATTTTGTAATTGGTTTGCAGGTGAAAAGGAACCCATCCAAGCATAATTGTTACAGTACTAGGAAGCAGCAGAAAAAGAAAATATGTGTTGGGGTCACTCAGTTTTGGGTGTGCAAGAAGGTCATTGACTGGCTAAAAGAAGATGGAAATGTGAGTGCTAAAGAATTGCTGAGGAGACTGGAAGAGCAATGGAAAATTGAGATTCCCTATAAAAGGGTTTACAACGGTAAATATCTTGCCATGGATGAGATTTATGGGCCATGGAACCTTAGTTTTGATAACCTATTTAGGCTTAAGGCCCAGTTAGAGCAATCAAGTCCTGGATCCATTCTTATCATTGATCATCACACAATCAGTAATAAAATCAGATTCAATAGACTATTATTTGCATTGAAACCATGTCTAAATGGTTTTCTTAGAGGTTGCAGACCTTATCTTGCTGTAGATAGTACTTTTCTTACAGGCAGATTTAGAGGACAGTTGTGCATTGCCTGTGCAGTAGATGGCCACAACTGGATGTACCCAGTAGCAGTTGGAGTAATTGATAGTGAAACCAATGATAACTGGGTTTGGTTCATGGAGAGGCTGAAAGAAGCCCTAGGCAACCCAGAGGGCCTGACATTTTCCACAGATTGTGGGCAGGCAGTAATGAATGGTGTTAGTGAAGTATTTCCAGAAGCTAAACATAGAGAGTGCATGTATCACTTAGTACAGAACTTCAAGAAGAGGTACAGTGGGAAGGTTTTTGATGACCATCTTTGGGCTTCCAGTTACTCTTGGAGTCCTTACATGTTTGAAGTGCATTATCAGGCAATGGCAGAAGCAAAACCAGCAGCAATGAAATACCTTCAAGAGAACCACAAGAAGCTGTGGAGCAGGAGCCAGTACAGAACTACATCCAAAGTGGATTATGTGACCAACAATCTGGCTGAATCTTTCAACAATTGGATCAAGGCAGAGAAGAGCAAGCATCTAGATGATCTCTTGGACACTATAAGGCAGAAGATCCTGACCAAGTGGAACCATAGGAAGAGAGTGGCAAGAAAGTTTGATGGCAAGATCCTTCCTCACATATTGGATGAGTACTTCTCTGTGGCCAAGTTCAGGGCTGCATATGAGGGTACCATCCCTTGTATTCCTGACAAGAGCATGTGGCCAAAAGGTACTCATGGTTTCTTCATGCATCCTCCCTGTCTAAGATCAACAGCAGGCAGGAGGAAAAATAGAATAAAAGGTGCTTTGGAGGAAGGGAGTAGTAGGGGCAGAAACAAGAGGCATGAGTGCCCCATATGCCATCAGTTGGGGCATCATTGGTACACATGCAAGAATGGAAACCCAGAAGACATAGCTGCAATGGAGGCTGCAAGGTGAGAACTCACTGATAATATACAACTTGTGACTTGTAACTTTACTCTTATGTACATTGATAGTATTTGTAACTTGTTCTGTGCAGGGGTCCTCCAAAGAAAAGGCAGAGGAAAACAGCAAGCTTAAACACAGAGAGCAGCATTGTTGTAGCAACACCAAACCAGATGGTGTTCCCACACAATGAAGCAGTGCTCAATGCTGTACATAAGAAAAGGAAGAGGCAACCATCTTCTTCTAATTCTGAGAAAAGGAGCAAAAAGAAAGCTGCATCTACTTCAACCAATTCTATTGCTAACACTACATCCTCAAAGTATGTTTCTTCGTCTAACTGAATATAGTCAAGTTCTATATTGTGTAATGTCTAATGCCTACTGTTGTTCTGCTGCCAGGTCTGGAACTAGATCCAATGACCCAGTTCTACTTCAAAATTGTTTCTTGGCTCCATTCCAGGAAATACCAGCTTCAACAGATCATACAGCTCCACTGCAGGTTGCTCCTGCTCATCAGCCATCACCAAGGAAGAAAACAGCAATCAGGAAGAAACTTACACCAAGAAAGCAGCCAGTTGTAGATGTAGCCCAAGTAGACCAAGGTGCCCCAACCAGTCCTGGCGCCAACACCGAAGCAAGAGGAAGCTTCAATTTGCGGTGAAAGATGCCCCCCGCATGTTCTTTTGAAAAAATCGATTGTAGAAAAGACATGTTTCCTGACTATTGTGTTGGTTTGCTGGAATGTTTCAGCCCAGATGCAACTTTAGGATGTTGGCATGTTCTTTTGTTGATATGTTTCACTGGAAAACTATGAGACCTGCTGGCATGTTTTATTTTGTTGCAATGTAGTTGAAAACCAGCAAAGTGTGATGGAATGGAAGAACTTACCCATGCAGCAATGTCTGTTATGTAGGTGCTATTAATAATTAGTCATGAAATTACTGTTATCGTGCTACCAAAACTTCAGTTTATTTGTACTGTTGTTGTTATGTGAGATCTCTTGTTATGTTACTTTTGAGTTTATTCATTCATTCATTCATGCATGCATAAATACTCTTCATTCATTCATGCATTCATAAATACATTCATTCATTCAACCATGATTAGACACAGGAACACACATAGGAACCTAGTTCTTCATAATTGCATACAAAGCAAGGAAAATGCACAGATAGATCATCCTTTCCATCCACCTAATCTGCTGAAACACCCTATTGTCCACTCCACCATTTCCTAGACCTACTCTTGCTTCTGAACCATCTTGGACTACAGCTAGAGGAGCACCAGGTGGAGCTACTGCTTGCAGGGGAACTGCCTGAAGTGGAGGAGGGGCTACAGTGCAGGGACCATGGTGTCCTCCATCTCATCCTCCCACTGATAGTACTGACATCCTCCAACCTGCAAAAGAATGGAGATCTCAAAAGAATGAGGGAATGAAGAGCAGGTGGCACAAACTAAACAAAAACAGAGACAAATAACTGCATACAAGATAGAGAATCAAGATCACAAACTGCAAAATAGGGGCACTTGTGGAAGACACGGTTCTGGTTCTTCAGGGTGGTAGAGACGAACCGGTTGGCAAGAACATGGCAGTTAGGGCATCGGACCCGTCTGACCCTACCACCATAGCTGCTGGAAGCTTGAGACATGTCTAGCAGGAGAGAGGTAGAAGGGAAGATAGAGCAATGGAGAAGAAGGGAAGAATGAAGAGATCAGAAGGCCTCAGCCCATCCATTATAAATGGGCGCCAACCACCCTGTCTTTGCCGCCAACTCCAGACCCTCTGGCGCCAACAGCCAGTCCTTTTCCCGCCAAACTCCACACCCTCTGGCACAACTAAGGGCATCCAAGTCATTTGTCAGCGCCGTTAGCCACCGTTAGCCTTAGACCTGAATGGAATGGCGTGCAAGGCAACAAAAATAAGTGACATGGCAGAGAGGGGAACTCAGACTTTTTAGTGGCGTCTACGAAACACCCAACTTTTATAATGGCACACAGGGAAAAGTCTCAAAAAAGAACCCATGACCGTGAAAGCAAGGAGGCGCCCAGGCCTCTTCGACTACTCGATCGCAGGCTGCTTTGGCTAATCATGAGTATCAACACTTCAAAAGTACCTCTGGTAAAAAAAACTTCAAAAAGTAGTACCTTGTAGTATTTGCATCCAAAATTGTACTCTCTCTCTCTCTATTTCTAAAAAAGTGATTCCTATAAACTGTGTTCGTTAAATTTTTTAACTTTAATCCACTTTAAAAAATAATAACATTTATAACATAAATTAAATATATTATAAAAATATATTCTATGATAAATCTAATATACTAATTGGATAAACATAAATCTTTATATTTTTTCTAGAAATTCGATTAATAAAGTTTAGGATGACTTTAAAAATCACTTCTTTCAGAGAGGGGGTATTTTTCAAAGCTGAACTGAAACAACTACTATGAGACGATGTGAGTTTTAACTTATTAGCCAGCTTATCAACTGTTATATCCGTGTTTTTTATAATAATCGGTTGTTTTCAATTTATCATGCGGCTAAACAGAGCCAAATATCTTTCGTTGCGCAATATATAATCTTTATTTAGAAATGGTTGGGCAAAAGGTAGTTATAATAATATATATATATATATATCCCTTAAAGCAAAATTCACGCTACCTCGATGGTTGGCCAGAAAGCAGTTAGGGTTTTGGTTTTTCTAGGGATTTCCATGGCTGCTGGCCTTAGGAGGAGTTGCTGGTGTGGCTATTGGACTGGAGGTAGTGGCAATCGAGACGGCGAATGAAAAGGTTCATTGGGTTGTACAAGTGGTTGTGTCAGCCATAGAGAAGAAGGCTGGAATTAGAGAGGGAGGTTGCAGAGACAGCTGCAATACTAGATCCAATGGAAGATGACCGAAGACAGAGAAGATGGTGTTACTAGTGGTAGCCACAGTCGCGAGCAATGGCGAAGGTAGTGATGCTCAAACCAAAGGAGAAGGTGAAGATGACAAGGAGCAAGGTGGAAAAGAAGAAAAGATAGAGAGAAGAGGTGAACCCTGGTACATTTTTTTCTCTTTCTTAGATGCTATTACATGTTCTAGAGTAGTGGCTCTTAGAAATTTAGCACAAGACATATCTCTTTGGAGAGTTAAGATATTTATGTTAGAAGAATGGATATCCAAAAGTTAATCTATGGTGGGAGTTAGAATTCATTAGTTCCACTACCTTGGCAATTATTGGTTACTCAAATTCACCATTTTTCCTCGAAAAACAGTATATCATGTATCCCCTCGCAGGTTAAACAAAGGTGCTCAAATGACACCTAAGAGTATATTCTATAATGAATCTATATCTCTTATAAAACAAAATCCCACTACAAGGTCTCTCTTGCACCATAGATTTCTATATCATCAAATTATCTAAATCATCTAATTCCCATTGTGAGCTATGCCATCATCAAATTATCTAAATCATTCTATTCCCATTGTGAGGCATATATGTCAATTATCAGCGGCCACAGTGCCGTCTCCTAGTCTCCTGTCTTTTCTCCTTCCAAGCACTTGCATACTATAGCCGTAAAGATTTCAAGTAAAATGACTGCCCGCTAATTCTTTATTCATCTACTATATATATCAACCAGTATATAAGAAACATTTCAATGTCAATTGAGGCGTGATTATCTTGAGCATCCAGCACCATGACTAAATTTTGCTTCCACCACTTCCATTTGGAGCTAAATTTTGCCTCCACCACTTCCATTTGGAGCCGCAAACTAATTTCCTATGATTTTTGTTGTCTTCTGTCTTTCAGGTTTCTTGGAGGCTCATTTTGCAATGGGCACATATATGCATGGAGATTAGCTTGGCAAATGGGAAGCGACAACTTTCATGAAAGCTTTGAGAGGTACTACTACTACAATGACCCTAATGTTGATGAAGGGATCCAGATATTACGTGTCCTATGCAGAAATTAATATCTTTATATGCCGTTTCAAGGAGCTGCCGATTCAAGAAGCATTTGATCTGTCTGATCTTTTCACGAGAATTATATTTCTTTGTAAAACTCTTTCCATTTTATTGGTTGATTTGTTTCTTTATTTTGTCACTTCATGTTACAGCAATGAGGATAATGTTGAGTTAAATCTGCCGGCGATTTAGAATACACTGCTCACTTGTATTATAAGGATGAATAAAACTGTAATTATCAGCCAGCCACAGTGACAACCTTATGATATTTGCACAGTTGCATCCTTCACTGTTCAGTCTGTTTGACGTAAAGTTTTTAGCCATACAGTGGATAGAACCTTAAAATCAGCTCATATTAAATTACAATATACTCCCTCCGTATAGGAATTAGATGTTGTTTAGAACAACGATACGGTCTCCAAAGTCTAGCTTTGACTTTATATTTTTGTAAAAATACTTATCACAAGGTAATATATTTATACTTTTATGAATGTATTTTTCAAGACAAATCTCATCATATGGTTTTTATATTTTCAAACTCAACAATTTAAAAGTTATTTATGATTTATATTTCTAATGTTTGACATAAATCTTGTTCAAAACGTCATCTAATTCGTATTTTGAGATTTAAGAATTGAGTATGTTTCTATCCCTAATACTTAAAAGCCTTTTTCGCTGTCATCATTTAAGAATTGATGTTATCTATATATCTATCCCTAATACTTAAAAGGCAAAATTCCAATGTCTGACGTAAAATTTTTCGGGTGTCCAGCAGCCTTTTTGAATCATGTTAAAAAAATAGCTGATACCTTCTAAAAATTCAAGTTTACTACTTGGAGAGTCCATATATCAAACCTACAAATTCAAGTCATACTACTTTAAAAAATATATCAACTCAAATAAAACCAACCGATATAAATTATTGTTTCTTCTTCATTTAATCTATTACTCCCTCCATTTTAAATTATAAGTCATTTTGACTTTTTTGGTACATCTATTTGCTATGTATCTAGGTATAATAATATGTCTAGATATATAACAAAATAGATAAACCAACAAAGTCAAAGCGACTTATAATTTAGAATGAAGAGAGTATAAGGAAACAAGAACTCCATACCAACGGAAAAATTTTAGCCGAATTTTTCTTTTGCCATTCCTTCCCAATCACGTAGTACGCACCCAGATCTCTGTAGGATCTCTTCTTAGAATCGAATATAATACAAAATCAAATACACCTGCAACGACCTCTAGACGCACCGCCGTTGGCCTCGCATCAGCAATAACTGCCGCCAAACCGTCCTGGCCATGCGAAGCCCGCACGCCAGGAACCGTGCCAAGCCACTATATCCTGCTTTAGATGTGCCCCCAATGCAGTTGTCACCCGTGAGAAAGCCTGACCACCACCCACCCTTCCCTGCTGCACAGCAGTCGTAGCACCACTTCTATCTTAGTGCCCATGGAAGTGTCATATATGTCGCGCCCCTTTAGCTTGCGAGGAGGATGTGCAAGAGTGAGACTTCGAGAGAGGTGGAGAGAGGGAGTCAAAGGATAGGCAGATGAGAACAAGATGATAATGTAATAAATATGAGTAATAGGAGAGGTAGACTTGTATGGGCTACAGTGTCATATCCGACTCTAACTAAATAAACAATTTCCTTTCCTTACTTTAAGATGAACGTACCACATTTAGACTCTAGAATTACTTTCTTTATTACTTGGCAGCGGTTGATTCTGCTTTCATTGACTACAGTCCTGAATATTTTTTTGTTATTTGGCTGGCTTCCACTAATATACTCACGCACGATCGATTTGGGTTCTCTATCAGCACATTTTCTATTTTTGTTTTTCTTAACATGCATGTTTTCTATTTTCACTATAAAGAAATATAAGATAAATAATGATAAGTAATAAAATATTATTATTGTGAAAAACAAAGTATAATTGGTAACATACTGATGTATTTTTTTTGGGCGGCATAAAAAAAGGAATCACCTCAACACAACACAACACTCGGCTGAACTCTTAGGGCTGTTGATGTTGTTGCCATCAGCGCCGGAGGTGCGGACCGTGCCGCTAAACCCTGAGTCCCCCGACGTGCAAATGTCGTAGCCTTCCAATCTTGACTTGACAGAGCATGTCCAAGCTCACATGGGCTGGAGCAAGATGTGTAGCAGTAGCTGCAAGAATTACCAAGAAGGAAGTAGACAAAAGGTGGTGTCTAAATTATGATTAAAAGGATAATATAGAGAAAGAGAGATACAGAGACAAGTTAATAAATTTTATAGAAAAAATAGAACATAAATAAAAATATACTATTTATGTCTTCACTTTTTTAGTAGTTTTTTTTTTCCATTGCAACGCACGGGCACTTTTGCTAGTTTATATTTAATGATCTCACACTAGATTCTTTTATTTTTTCTTTTAAATTTCTACGACAATGCACGGTGAATTCTTCCAGTTGCCATGAACGTCAATTTCACAACAGATTCTGTCAACTGGCGATTAAACTCCATGAACGCTCAAGTGGTATCCTACACTTTGTACAAGCCACACTGTACAAGCAATGCATTTACACATTCATGGTGAAAACAATGTCCGAGCGAGCAAGATGCAACGAAAATATTGGCATGAAAACTGAAAAAAAATGGTTTCCATATGTGAAAGCTACATCACCGCATTACGATCAATGCAGGCGAATGCGAAAGCAAGAACAATGTAGAAGCCCGATCACGTGTTTGTTTCACACACACAAAACAGATGAGCCTTACATTTCATGCATATTCATTCACTTTGTGTAAAGAAGAACGGCTCGTTTGGTGGTTAGATCCTCTTGGGAGGAAGAGGCCTCGATGCCTATGGCGGCGGCGCCTGCCACAGGAGCCTTGTCGAGCACCGGCCAGCAGCCCCACATTGTTGCCACACACGCCCAATCGGGTACCGCCAACCGTCATCGGTGGCAAAGAACTTTAGTACCAAGAGACAGAGAATAGCATGTGCAAACGTAAGGAATTCAGGAAGGAGATATAATAAGAAAGAGGAACTCACTTGACGCGGGATGATTTCCTCTGCCACCACATGATTGATGTGACCCACTGGAAGGGAGTCAAAAGAAAGCAAATTAACTTCTGTTCTCATAGAAATTTAGGTGGGAAAGTAGCCTTAGGTCTTGTTTAGTTCATATGCAAGTTGTAAGTTTTTCCACTCTCTCTCCATCACATCAATTTTTATCCGTATATATAGAGCATTAAATGTAAGTAAAAAAAGAACTAATTACATAGTTTAGTTGTAAATCACGAGACGAATCTTTTGAGCCTAGTTGGGCCACAATTGGACAATATTTGTCAAATACAAACAAAAGTGTTACAGGAGTTCCGGTTGAAGAAACTTTCGATCTGAAGAATAGGATGTCTAGAGCTCTAATATCAGCCTCTGTTTTAATTAAGGCAAACAATGGTGTGAGGTGCTAATTTTGTTTTCTTAAGTGCTGTTGTGTGTGTCAAGGTTTACTTTAGGCACACAACGAAAACATAACATTGTGAAAGGTCCTAAATGGCTAGAGGGGGGTAAATAGCCTAATTAAAATTCTACAAATACACTAGAGCAAATGGTTAGTACAACAAATGGCGTGAAAGTGGTTTGCTCTAGCTCTACTAGTTAGGCAAACCACCTATTGACAATTCTAGTATGATTATGATCTCTACTTGATACACAAAAGCTAAGTTGCTAGTTTACACCTAGGTGATAAAGCTAGAGAGATAAACTACACTAATGCTATCACTAGAGCAAGTATGAAAAAAAGTAATACACGAGGTAGGGTGATTGTTACCGATGCCGGGCAAGAGATGAATATGTCAATCACAAAATGAATACCAAGAGCACCAAGGGAGACAATTTGACACAATGATTTTTCTCCCGAGGTTCACGTGCTTGCCGGCACGCTACTCCCCGTTGTGTCGACCACCACTCGGTGTTGCGCGCGCTAATAGGCCTCAATGCCTAACCCTCCACGGGTGCCGCTAGCAACTACCCACAAGTGAGGTAACTCAATGACACGAGCAATTTACTAGAGTCACCTTTCATGAATCTTCCACGGGGAATAGGCGCAAGAACCCCTCACAAATCACCGGGAGCCGGCCATGAACAATCACCAACACGTGTCGGACCTCCACCGCAGCTCCAAGCCATCTAGGTGGCGGCAACCACCAAGAGTAATAGGCAATCCCGCTGCTCAATGATCTCTAGTGCCACTAGATGCTCAAACTCTAAGCAAATGCACTAAGATCACTCCCAATCTCACAATGGATGCACAATCAAGCAAGAGAATGAGTGGGAGAGGTTTGCTTTAGCTCACAAGGATGTATCACCAATGAAAATGTCCAAGAGGGTGAGCTAGAGCCGGCCAACAAGTATATATATATAGGGGCAACCCCTCAAACAACCGTTACTACGAGTTAGCCCCGACCGGACGCTTCGACACGGGGTGACCGGACGCAGCGTCGATCCAGCGTCGGTCGCACATAAACGTCCCACGTGTACTAGCCGTTTGAATTTCAACGTTCGCGCCCAACGGTCGGCACTCACTCACGCCGCCGTCGGGCGAGGACGGGGCGCGTCTGTGCAACCACCGGACGCGCGCCAACGGTGGCGTCTGGTCGTTACCGAGAGCATCGAGCATGCAAAACACGGCCGACGCGCGTCCGGTCTAAAGTGACCTGACGCGCTGAGCGTCCGTTCGCCTACTTCCCTTCACTGAGGCGACGCCACAGACGTCGGCTGATCGGCAGCGTCACCGGAGCGTCCGGTCGGCTGGAAATTACCAGCGTCCGGTCGATTCCGAGAGCTCCCCGAGAGCTCCCGAATGACCGGGCGTGTCCGCGGCACCACCACCCCGACGCGCGCACTTTCACCAAAAAGGACGGGCCGCGTCCGGTCAACCCGAGACTGGCAGCGTCCGGTCCACTGCAATCAGCGCCCGAAATCTCGAGTCCCGCCTCGCAAGCTCGGCGGGGAGGGTTTTATACCCAAACCCCACTATCCCTTGCTCTCAAATGCCAACACCAACATGTGTCTTCACTTGTGCAAGTGTGTTAGCATTTTCAAATCATTTTTCAAGGGATTAGTTAGCTCTCACTAGGTCCTAATGCACATGCATGGAATAAGAACACCTAGTGGCACTTGATAACCGCTTTGGCATTAAGATCACCCCTCTTAATAGTACGGCTATCTATCCTAAATACACTCACACCCTCTATGGTGTCTTGAGTGCCAAAAACAAAATGGCCCTATCAAGTATACCTTTGCCTTGAGCCCATTTTATTTTTCTCTTTCTTCTTTTCCAAGTTGGAGCACTTGATCACCATCTTTTGGTATTCACCACCAACATCATGGTCTTCTTCTATGTCTCCATCACTTGGAGTGGACCATCTTTTCTTATGCTACACACACTTAGCCACAAAGGGTTAGTCCAAAGGTTTCATCAATTATCCAAAACCAAACTAGGGCTTTCAATCTCCCCCTTTTTGGTAATTGATGACAACCTTCACAAAGATATGAATTATAATAAAATTCAAATTTGAACCACTTGTCCAAGCGATTAAGTTCATGTGCAAAGGTTGGACAAGTTATGCAAACCCTATTTGGTAGTACTAGTTCCCCCTACATGTGTGCAAAGAGTTTGGATTTGAAAGCTTGCACACATGTTAGATATGAGATGTGGGAGAGATACTACTACCAAGATTGATGCTAAGGTTTAAAGAATGGACCTTTGAAGCGTGATACCATCGGAGTGCATAATTCAACCATCCTTAGCATCAAGTTAGCTAGACAAGCAAATACTAGATACCCCGTGAGATCAACATTTAGAGCAAGGTTCTAGTACCACTTGAGAAGATAAAAACTCTAGTCTAGCTAAGTTCTATGCATGCTAGTACTAATTCATCATCCAATTTCTATCACTAGCATACACCACACAAGCATGAATTCACAATTTAAAGTTCAATGCAAGCAAGCATATGTGAAATGCGCATCCAAATGCAACAACTTTGTTCATGAGCTTGCTCCCCCTACTTGTGTGCTCAAAATTTTAATTGTTCCCCTTCATTTCCCAATTATCTTTGTGACTAATCTATCTTTGTGACTAATCTCTCCCCCTTTGTCATCTATTTCCACAAAGATTATGCCAATTTTAGGTAGAAGTTAGTCAAATTGTGATTTAATCATGGAGTAAATATGTGAGGATCATTTTCAAATTAGTTCAATCTAGAGCACTTGCCCAAGTTATTTAACACGGTTTAAACCAAGGACAAGCTTCTTCACACATCTTTCAATGGTTATCTTGCCCATGTCGGTTAAATATCTTAAAGCTCATAGTCTAGATCAAACACTAGGATTGCAAGCCCACAAACATGTCATATGACACCACTAGATCAAATCAAGCATAGAAACAATAGTGGCATCATATATACATTAAATTCATTTGATTTGCATGAATGAACCTAGGGATGACTTGTTATGTCTTGATGCACTAACCATGTCCTTAACAAAGAATGGATGCCATGCCAATCAATTTTACCTTGCTTTGCTCGAAGGAGAGGCATGTCATATAAGTGGGGGTGCATCCTTACATGTTGGAGAAGTCAATGATGTTCAATTCATTTCGAAGCTTGCAAAACCTCTTCTCATCAAGTGGCTTGGTGAATATGTCGGCAAGTTGATCATCGGTGCCCACACTCTCAATTGAAATATCACCCTTTTATTGATGGTCTCTTATGAAATGATGCCTAATGTCAATGTGTTTTGTTCTTGAGTGTTGAACCGGGTTGTTTGTCATCTTGATAGCACTTTTATTGTCACATAGCAATGGCACTTGTTTGAATTTGACACCAAAGTCTTCCAATGTTGATTTCATCCATAGCAATTGAGCACAACAACTACCGGCACTAATGTATTCGGCTTCGGCGGTAGAGAGTGCAACACTATTTTGCTTCTTTGATGATCATGACACAAGGGATCTTTCAAGCAATTGACATGTACCACTAGTGCTCTTTCTATCAACCTTGCATCCCGCATAGTCGGAGTCCGAATATCCAATTAATTCAAAGTTTGACCCCTTGGGATATCATAGTCCAACATCTTGTGTATGCTTCAAGTACCTCAATATTCTTTTTGTTGCCTTGAGATGACTCTCTCTAGGTGAGGCTTGAAATCTTGCACACATGCATACACTAAACATGACATCCGGCCTTGATGCGGTCACATAGAATAGGCTTCCTATCATTGACCGATATAACTTTTGATCCACCATATTGCCACTAGCATCACTATCCAAGTGTCCATTTGTTCCCATGGGTGTACTAATGCCCTTTGCATCTTTGAAGCCAAATTTCTTGATCATGTCCTTGATGTACTTGCCTTGACTAACAAATGTGCTATTCTTCATTTGTTTGATTTGTAGACCAAGGAAGTAGCTAAGCTCTCCAATCATTGACATCTCAAACTCATTAGCCATCATATTGCCAAACTCCTCACAAAAATCTTGATTGATTGAACCAAATATGATATCATCCACATAGATTTGCAACATAAACAAGTCCTTGCCAAGCTTCTTGATGAAGAGAGTGGTGTCAACCTTGCCCATTTTGAACCCTTTAGAGAGGAGAAAATCCCTCAATCTCTCATACCATACTCTAGGTGCTTGCCTCAAACCATACAATGCCTTCTTGAGCTTGTACACATGGTTGGGTTTTTTATCATCTTCAAAATCGGGAGGTTGCTCAACATAAACCAACTCATTGATATAGCCATTGAGAAAAGCACTCTTGACATCCATTTGATAGAGCTTGATGTTGTTGGCACAAGCATAAGCTAATAAGATTCTAATTGCTTTCAATCTTGCAACCGGTGCATATGTTTCACCAAAGTCAAGACCCTCAATTTGAGTGTAACCTTGAGCAACTAGTCTTGCTTTGTTTCTCACAACTATGCCATTTTGATCTTGTTTGTTTCTAAATACCCACTTGGTTTCAATCACATTATGATGCTTTGGTCTTTCTACCAATTCCCAAACTTGATTCCTAGTGAAGTTATTTAGTTCTTCATGCATAGCATTTAACCAATCAACATCCATCAAAGCATCTTCTACTTTAGTTGGCTCAAATGATGAGACAAAAGAATAATGCTCACAAAATGAAGCCAATCTTGATCTTGTTTGCACACCACTACGAATATCACCAACAATTTGATCCAACGGATGATCTCTTGCCACATTTGTTGGTTGGAGCACTTGCACTTGATTACTTGAACTTGGTTGATCACTTGGTTGAGATGATATACTAGCCACTTGTTGATCTTGCACTTAAGTACCGCTAGCTTGAGATTGATCATTAGAACCACTAGCTTGCACAATTGAGAAAGTGAACACTTGATCTTTGTCATCTTCCACATCAACAACTTCTCTTGGCCTAATATCACCAATATCCATGTTCTTCATTGCATTTGACAATTGAATGCCTCTCACATCATCAAGATTTTCTTCTTCATCTTGGGAACCCTTGGTTTCATCAAATTCAATATCATGAACTTCCTCAAGAGTACCACTAGCCAAATTCTAAACTCTATATGCTTTGCTTGATGTGGAGTAACCAAGTAAGAATCCTTCATCACATCTCTTGTCAAACTTTCCAAGTCTTGTGCCTTTCTTCAAAATATAGCATTTGCAACCAAAAACCCGAAAGTATGCAATGTTGGGCTTTCTTCCATTCAATAGCTCATATGGTGTCTTCTCCATCATTGGGTGACAATAGAGTCGGTTGCTAGAATAGCAAGCTATGTTGATGGCTTCAGCCCAAAAAGATTGACTCATATTGTACTCACTAAGCATAGACCTTGCCATATCAATAAGTGTTCTATTCTTCCTTTCAACAAGGCCATTTGATTGAGGAGTGTACTTGGCCGAGAATTGATGTTTAATTCCAAAATCATCACATAGCTCATCAACTCTTGTATTTCTAAACTCACTTCCATTGTCACTTCTCACTTTCTTGATGGTTGTTTCAAACTCATTGTGTATTCTCTTAACAAACGACTTGAATATATCATACACATCACTTTTGTCAACTAGAAAGAAGACCCATGTGTATCTAGTATGGTCATCCACAATCACAAAGCCATACTTGTTGCCACCAATACTAGTGTATGTTGTTGGCCCAAATAAATCCATGTGCAACAACTCAAATGGTTTGCTAGTACTAATGATGCTCTTTTTAGGATGAGTGTTCCCAACTTGTTTGCCGGCTTGACAAGAGCTATACAATCTATCTTTCTCAAACACAACATCTTTCAAGCCTCTTACTAAGTCATACTTGATCAATCTATTCAATTGTTTCATGCCAACATGACCAAATCTTCTATGCCATAGCCAACCCATACTTGACTTAGTGAACAAACATGTTGAAAGTTGAGTCTCACTAGCATTGAAATCAACCAAGTATAGATTTTCATATCTAAAGCCCTTGAATATCAAGTTAGACCCTTCAACACTAACAATCTCAACATCATCAACCCCAAATATGCACTTGAAACCAAGATCACACAATTGTGCCATGGATAGCAAGTTGAAGTTTAAACTCTCTACTAATAGCACATTGGAAATGCTCAAATCATTGGATATTGCAATCTTACCAAGTCCTTTAACTTTACCTTTGCCATTGTCACCAAATGTGATGCTATCAAATCTATCTTTGTCATCATCATTGAATAAATTGAACATCCTTGAATCACCGGTCATGTGTTGAGTGCACCCACTATCAAGAACCCAATGCCTTCCTCCGGCTTTATAATTGACCTACAAGACAAATCAATGTTCCTTAGGTACCCATGCTTGCTTGGGTCCTTGTAGGTTAGTGACTAAGCTCTTTGGCACCCAAATGGCTTTCTTCTTTGAGCCCACAATTGGTGTACCAATAAACTTAGCTTCCACACCCTTCTCATTTTTGGTAAGCAAATAACAAGAATCAAAGCAAATAGAGTGAACATAAGCATTTTTCTTGTTATTGTTCTTTTTATAGCAATTTTGCTCTAGGTGCCCACTTTGCTTGCATCTATAGCAATATCGACCATTGCTTTTCACAAAGCTAGGCTTTAGAGTCACAAATGCCGCCTTGCCTTTCTTGGGGGTGTAGCCTAATCCCTCTTTGTTGAGTGAAAAGCGTTGGCTATCCAAGCACTTAAGCAAGCGGGCTTCACCACCATAGGCTTTACCTAAGGCATGAGTGAGCTCATTAACCTCCTTCTTCAAGGTCTCATTCTCTACCATAAGTGAGGCATCACAAGTGAAACCATCACTAGTAGTAGGAGTGGATGTGGAGGTGCTACATGAAGAGTTAGTGACAATGATAGGTTCAAAGAATGATTCATTTAATATGTCACATGTAACCCCGATGTGAGATGTAGGGAGCGGTTCTTTCTTCTCTTGAGCAAGAAGAGAGGAGTGAGCTTTCTCTAGCTTCTCATGGGCTTCCTTTAGCCTCTCATGAAAGCTATGAAGCTCATCAAAGGATTGCTCAACAAGCCTAAGCTTCTTGCGCAATTCTTTGAATTCCTCTCTCTTCTTATTCATGAGAGAATGAGCCGCTTCCAACATCTCCATGAGGTCCTCCCTTGAGTGCCCCTCATCATCGAAATCACTATCACTCTCCTCATCTTCACTTTCGGAATATACCTTAGTGGACTTAGCCATGAAGCATGATGGATGATCAAAGACCGAAGGCTTGTTGGAGATGGCAATGCTTGCATGCCCCTTCTTCTTGCTCTTCTTATCATCATCACTATCATCTCCATCACTTGAGGAAGCATCACTATCCCAAGTGGCCACATAAGAGTTTCCCTTCTTGAAAGTGACTTTCTTGTCTTGCTTTTCCTTCTTGTCCTTCTTGTTCTTCTTCTTCTTGTAGTCATCATCATTGTCACTATTGTATGGACAATCTTCAAAAATGTGATCCGGACTCTTGCACTTGTAGCATCTTCTCACATAGTTCTTGTTTTTGTAGTTGTCCTTCCTCTTTCTTGCATGATAGCCTTTCTTCTTCATGAACTTGACAAACTTGCGCACTAGAAGAGCTAGTTCTTCATCATCATCTTCATTGGAGACTTAATCTTCATCATCAGTTGAGCTATTCTTCTTCTTTTTGCCCTTGTTCTTAGATGATGATGTGGCCTTGAATGCCACTCTTCTCCTTCTTCTTCTCCTTCTCCTCCTTGGCATCCTCCTCTTTGTCCTCATCATTGTATTGATCTTCGGTCATCACTTCACCGAGAATTTCATTTGGTGTTTTCTTTGTCATTCCTTCTCTAAAGATGATGGTTCTCAAAGTCTTGAACCTCTTAGGCAAGCAACTCAAGAATCGGTGAGAGAAGTCTTCATTGCTCACTTTTTCACCCAAATCCTTAAGATCATTGATGATGACTTGTAATCTATAGAACATCTCAGGTATAGATTCATCATCCTTTATCTTGAAGTTGGTGAGCTTGTCCTTGAGCATGTACAACTTGGCACTCTTTACCATTGAAGTGCCCTCATATATTTCTTCCAACCTCTTCCAAACCTCAAATGCATAATCAAGATCTTTGATTTGTTCAAACACCTTGGAATCAATGCCATTGTAGATAGTGTTGAGAGCCATTGTGTTGCATTACTTCAATTCAACTTCCCTTTGGGTTGGATCGGCGGGATCAAGAATTACAAACTCCTTCTCGGTCACATCCCACACCTTGTCATTGATTGAACCAAGGTACATCTTCATCTTTCTCTTCCAATATGTGAAAGATGTGCCATCAAAGAACGGTGGTTTACCCCCAACATGATTGAACACAAGATGAGCCATATTTTGCACCGAAGGATGTTAAGCCTTGAGTTAAATGGTGACCACGGCTCTGATACCACTTGAAAGGTCCTAAATGGCTAGAGGGGGTGAATAGCCTAATTAAAATTCTACAAATACACTAGAGCAAATGGTTAGTACAACAAATGGCGTGAAAGCGGTTTGCTCTAGCTCTACTAGTTAGGCAAGCCACCTATTGACAATTCTAGTATGATTATGATCTCTACTTGGTACACAAAAGCTAAGTTGCTAGTTTACACCTAGGTGATAAAGCTAGAGAGATAAACAACACTAATGCTATCACTAGAGCAAGTATGAAACAAAGTAATACACGAGGTAGGGTGATTGTTACCGATGCCGGGCAAGAGATGAATATGTCAATCACAAAACGAATACCAAGAGCACCAAGGGAGACAATTTGATACAATGATTTTTCTCCCGAGGTTCACGTGCTTGCCGGCACGCTACTCCCCGTTGTGTCGACCACCACTCGGTGTTGCGCGCGCTAATAGGCCTCAATGCCTAACCCTCCACGGGTGCCGCTAGCAACTACCCACAAGTGAGGTAACTCAATGACACGAGCAATTTACTAGAGTCACCTTTCGCGAATCTTCCACGGAGAATAGGCGCAAGAACCCCTCACAAATCACCGGGAGCCGGCCACGAACAATCACCAACACGTGCCGGACCTCCACCGCAGCTCCAAGCCATCTAGGTGGCGGCAACCACCAAGAGTAATAGGCAATCCCGCTGCTCAACGATCTCTAGTGCCACTAGATGCTCAAACTCTAAGCAAATGCACTAAGATCACTCCCAATCTCACAATGGATGCACAATCAAGCAAGAGAATGAGTGGAAGAGGTTTGCTTTAGCTCACAAGGATGTATCACCAATGAAAATATCCAAGAGGGTGAGCTAGAGCCGGCCAACAAGTATATATAGAGGGGCAACCCCTCAAACAACCGTTACTCTGAGTTAGCCCTGACCGGACGCTCGACACGGGGTGACCGGACGCGTCCGGTCCAGCGTCCGGTCGCACATAAACGTCCACGTGTACTAGCCGTTTGAATTTCAACGTTCACGCCCAACGGTCAGTACTCACTCACCTTGCCGCGAGCGAGCACGGGGCGCTGCGTCTGTGCAACCACCGGACGCGCCAACAGTGGCGTCCGGTCGTTACCCAGAGGGCATCCAGAGCATGCAAAACACGACGGGACGCGTCCGGTCCAGAGTGACTGGACGCGCCGAGCGTCCGTTCGCCTTCTTCCCTTCGCTGCCGACGCCACAGACGTCGGCGGCCCGACCAGACAGCGTCACCGGAGCGTCCGGTCGGCCTGGAATTGCCAGCGTCCGGTCGATTCCAGAGAGCTCCCCGAGAGCTCCCAGAACGACCGGACGCGTCCGCAGCACCACCAGCGGACGCGCGCACTTTCACCAAAGGACCGGACGCGTCCGGTCAACCCGAGACCAGCGTCCGGTCACTGCAATCAGCGCCGAAATCTCTGAGTCCTGCCTCGCAAGCTCGGTAGGAGGGTTTTATACCCAAACCCCACTATCCCTTGCTCTCAAATACCAACACCAACATGTGTCTTCACTTGTGCAAGTGTGTTAGCATTTTCAAATCATTTTTCAAGGGATTAGTTAGCTCTCACTAGGTCCTAATGCACATGCATGGAATAAGAACACCTAGTGGCACTTGATAATCGCTTTGGCATTAAGATCACCCCTCTTAATAGTACGGCTATCTATCCTAAATACACTCACACCCTCTATGGTGTCTTGAGTGCCAAAAACAAAATGGCCCTATCAAGTATACCTTTGCCTTGAGCCCATTTTGTTTTTCTCTTTCTTCTTTTCCAAGTTGGAGCACTTGATCACCATCTTTTGGTATTCACCACCAACATCATGGTCTTCTTCTATGTCTCCATCACTTGGAGTGGACCATCCTTTCTTATGCTACACACACTTAGCCACAAAGGGTTAGTCCAAAGGTTTCATTAATTATCCAAAACCAAACTAGGGCTTTCACATTGCCATAGTCAACATTCACTAGAACTGAACCTTCTCAGAAATGGAAATGTAAACAGGATTTCACCGGGGAGCACACCCAACGGTACCAGATTAAAAGTAAGGTGTAACTGTATAATGGCCAGCTGTGTAAGTTTAGCTCCATATAAAACTGAAGCAATATGAAAGCAATGGCACCAAAATTTGAAGATTGTTTTTCTGGACTGAAAATTTTGCCCAACATTGAATTGTTACTGAGTAATTCCAGTGAGGTGCTGACAAATACTGTTATTCACAAAGTTGTTATGATGCACATGTGCTGAATATATATGCAGAGAGGAGAATGACACCGATGGCTAGTGCCACAGTGGTATAGGAAAAGCTAGATCGTAGTAGTGAGGATGTGAGATTACCTTCGCCACTGCAGCAAAGATTGATGGCTGACTCTTCACCACCTTCCTTTGCATGAGCACCGGCGGGTGCCGTGGTGGTCGTCTGAAAGGATGGATCATGGCTGGCTGCATGTTGCCCCCTTTGTAGAAGCTCTGCTGCGCCACTTGGCGCCCGGCTGAACCGGTGGTGCTTCCTCCTTGCGAGAGCTTCTGCGCGATCTCCTTGAGCAGCATGACTGCGCCTTCTCGGCCCCCATGGAGATGATGGCCTGCCTCATGGACTCACGGTCTGCCTCCAACGCCTGCATCCGCGCGCTGAGGCGGCGCACCTCATCGTCATCCGCCCACGGAGCGCCGCCGCAGCAGTCGCTCCCCATAGGCGTGTTACCGCCGTAGGAGCCCTCAGGAACCGCCAGGGGTGCCCCATGGATGGCGTCGACGGTGTATATCCGGGTCGCCGGCGCCGCAATCGCCGTCCGGGAAGCGCTGCCGCCGCATAAGTCGAGGCCGCCGCCCGAGTAGGGCGCGCGGGCGCGGGAAGGCGGATCCCGGCGCGACGCGGATGATGGGCGTGGTGTTGGCGGCGGCCACCGGGGTCGTGCCGCGCCGAGGAGCCGGACGCGGTGGGTGAGGCGGGTGAGCTGGTCGCCGGGGTCTCGAGCGCTGCTCGCCTTCGGACGCGGTGGGCGGGTGGTCGATGCAAAGACCGCAGGGCGGGTAGTACCGTCCCCTCCGCCTCTCGATGACGCCGCTGGGACGGCGAGGAGAGCGGGTGGCGGGCGTGGCTAAGGGGCGGCGCGGGTGGTGGCCCCGACGGCGCGGCGCAGGGGTGGCGGGGCGTTCGACCTGGAGTGCCCGCATCCCGGCCTCGCGCTTGGAGAGCGCCTCCTCGAGGGCCGCGAGCTCGGCGGCGTCGTGGGCCATCTTCTCCTCGGCGTACCGGTGGAACTGGCGCCTCCATCATGGCCTCGGCCTTCTCGCCGCAGCGGAGGATCATGGTCATGGCCTCGCTGGCGGCGCCGCCGCCCCTCGCTCCCGTCGAGCTCCGCCTGGGCGTCACCGAAGCGCTGGCTTGCTTTGCCCGCGCCCGATTGCCTCAGCGCGCGGGGCCCTCATCCCGATCTCCACCCGATGACCGTGGGTGGCGCCTCGGGTGGGTCCTCCGATTCAGCGGCAGCCTCGCGGGGGGAGCGTTGGCCGCCCCAGACGTCGGCGCGGAAACGGAGAAGGAGGTGGGGTGGCCGCATAGGGGCGGGCGAGGGAGGGGCTTCGCCGACGTCGGCCATGGCGGTGGCGGGGCACGGCACATGCGCATCCGCGGCCGCGGGGAGGTGGCACGCGGGAGGAGTTAATTTTTGGGTTTCTCCCGACTTGCGGTTTTGGACGGTTGTCTCCTATTTTTAGAACAGATGGTTTTGGTCTCTTCTTCCTTGGCTGGCCGTAGAAGAATGGACAGATTCGAGGACCTAGACAATTAGGGTGGGAAAAATGTGTTTTGAGAGCACAACTCTGGTTCTTCAAAAACATTTTTTTTACTCAGAAACCAAGAATTTTTTACTCGAAACCAAGAATGTGGAAATGCTAGGTTAAATATCGTGGACCTGTTTGGAATGGCTCACAACTTAAGCTTCACTTTCAGTAGTGAAGTTTATTTCACGAGTATTTTTATTGGTGAAATTAAAGCGGTTTTGGTGAATTATTTTTAAAATAGCTTTGCGTACAATTTTTTCTTAAAACACATTCCCACAAAATTCCACAGAGGACACATAAAAAGTGGAATTTTTTTGAGATAATATTATTTTAATAAATAATTGCAGATTTAGATGTTGTTCTCAGAAAATTGTAAAACTAGTATCCTGTTGGCAATTCAGCAGCCGACAGGTCACCTATCGGCTAGTGGATGGCCGACATCCAACGTGGCAAGCAAAAAAGCTAGGGTGTAGCCTAGTCGGCGATTGGCTAGCCGATTGAAGACTTGTTGGCAATTCAGCAGCCTAGAGGTACAGTCGGCTATCCCAAAGCCGATAGGCCTATCGGCCATTGGGTGACCAATTGGTCTACTACTAGCTAGCTAGCTAGCTACGGTTCCAAATGATTTTTACATTTTATTTTTTTGTGATCTCAAATAAAATACCAAAACACCTTAAGAAATACTATAATTTTTTATGTTGATGCTAAGAATCAAACACAACCAATTTTGCTTGGATCTAGCATCATTGCTTTTATAGTTTTCAAATTAAAATTCTTCCTATGATGTTAGATTTGAGTTTTTGCATAAATTGGTTAGCTCTGAAATGGTTTCCATAAATTCAGAAAAAACCATCTAAATTCATGGTTTAGAAAGTAGTACTTTGTCATACAATTATTCTATATATATATGCTTAGGTAAAATCCAAAGTTTCTTAATAAAGCACATATTCAATATTAAGTTTTACTTTAAGAAGATATAAATTTAGCAAGTGTTGGAATGTGGTAGAACTGCCAATTTAAACTAATTATATGCATACTTGCTCACCGTTGGACACTATGTTATGTATTTTGGAATAGTTTGGATTGAAAAATCACACAGGAGATCTCTGTGCATAGGAAAAATAGTGCACAATTAGTATCATTGAAAATATTTTTTGATCTAGTTTTTTAATAAATTTATTAGAGATACTAATATTGCATGCATTTTATACAAATTGAGTCAAACATATGGCACAAAAACCCAATGCGACGGTCTTTTGGAACGGAGCAGTATGTCTGATTTCTGACTTGTAGGCAACTGGGTGTCTCAACCTGAAATGCTTATCCCCTGAGATCTGAAAAGTTTTTGGGGTGTCACATCAAATGTTATATCGTATGAAGTGTTCGGATACTAAGAAAAAAACAAATTACAGAACTCACCGAGAAACTGCGAGACGAATTTTTTAAACCTAATCAATTCATCATTAGCATATATTTACTATAGCACCATATTATCAAATCATGGACTAATTAGGCTTAAAAGATTCGTCTCGTAAAATACTCGCAATCTGTATTTAATTATTTTTAGTCTATATTTGATACTCTATATATGTGTCCAAACATTTGATGTGATACGTAAAAAATTTTGGAAGAAAACTAACACTCAAACGAAAAAAAAACATGGCTAGTCCTATGCGCTATCAGGTACCATGTAAAAAAATGAAAAGAAAGGACCTGCCCAGTCCAACAGGCAGTAGCAGGTTTCCGTGAAAAATAAAAATGAAGCCAAACTAGTACTAGCAGCCTATCGGCGTGTGGTCGGTCGACAGGTACCTGTTGGCAATTGAGTAGCCGATAGGTCTGTCGGCACCAATTTCGTCCTCGTGGAAGATACGATAGAACATGTGGCATCACTTATCGGTAGCTGAATTGCCGATTAGGACCTGTCGGCCATGGCGCAGCCGATAAGTGGCCTATCGGCTCCTAGATGACCGACAGGATGCTAGTCTTGCATTTTTTTTAAAACAACATGTAGATCTGTAATTATTTATTAAAATAATATTATTCCAAAAAAATCATAAAAAGTGTCAGCTAAAGCTATGAAAAACTATTTATCTTTAGATCTATTTTTGTGATAGCGTGATTTAAGAAGATTGATCAATGAATCTATTTGTAAAAAAAATAAGTGTTTAGCAAAAAATATACCTCATGAAACCTATAATGGATGTAATAAAGTTCTTTAAAACCAAGGACATGGATGAAAGACTAACTAACAACCTGTCAGTTACTCTTATTTGAGGAATTTTTTTCATTGATTCTCATGATGCAGGGGTGGAACTGAGAGTGCCACAAGCATGCATGGTTAGCGGGTTTGCCCATTGACGAGTTTTCTAACATATGGGTATGTCAAGCTCTTGGAACTCTATTCTCGAATGAAGAAACCCCCTGACCGATCCTCTAGAATCGTCCGACATTCGTATCCCAAACTGCCATACACCCAACCTACCTCGTTATATAAGGGAAGGTCAGATCTAGGTAATGGGAGGTCGAAGCTAAAATAAAACAAATCTAGCCTTCCCACTGTTCTGCACAGAGAGCAGAGTCCATTATGAGGATCCCCGAGAGCTTCTCCCTGCTGTCAAATTGTCTTCCTCCTCTTTAGCGAGGTGGGATATGGCGCTCTGACGATATACCTAGGGTTAGCACTTAGCAATTCCCTGCCACTCTCTCTCTCTCTATTGTAATCCTCCAATTTTGGGTACTCTTGAGTACTGAGATCATCAGCTACTGGATGTAAGGCCCGGATAGCCCGAACTAGAATAAACCATTGTGTCCCTTCTGTGTTTTTGGTGTTCTTGAGTCCACCCGAGCCACTATAGATGAACTGCTCCGACACTCGACAAACAACTATGCATGTTGTGGTTTTGACCCCACGACACCAATTCTTTGCTGAATATTGTTCTGTGAGTCGTAGCCTTTGTAGCTACCAAAGAGTCGTTACCAACCTGGCTAGAGATTAACCTTCCCACTGTGGCAACTAATTAGTTGTCTCGTAACAATAAAGCTTCCAAATCTTCACTCTTGACACAAAAAAATATTAATTGATGCACAAATAGACAGTCACCGTCTCGAAGTTAGCAGAAAAGGAGCCACACCGAAGAAGGTTGATCTTGACTATAAGCTCATCATCTACATAAGGACTAAGAACTTGGTACAAGTTGCTTTTAATAGTGATGGTATAAGTTGCTCGATGGATGGTCAACCACACTTAATTGAAACAAAGTCGTTTTTCTACCACCTCTTGTAGCGTGTAATGTTTATGTCGATGACCTGTTCTTCAAGGTTATCCTCTTATGTCAAACAACACTTCTGTAATGTTCATGTCGATGATCTAGAACCTCTCAAGCATCAAAATATTTGTAAATTAAAAGCAACATTCTCTTAAAAATGCTTCTTGAAGTAGTATAATAAACACATGGAAACCATTTCTTAATTAGTTCTCCATTGGAACTGTCCTAATACCATTTCACTTGTAGAAGGGTGATTTTATTAATACACAGTGTATGTGCATCCATTTTAAGACATTAACACCCCTTGTCTCTTAATCTAGCTCTAACTTATTATAGTACTATATGTTAGATTTTAAGGAAAACGGCTATTAGTAGATACCATTTAAGAGAGGTAGTCAACTTATCTGCCTCTATAAATAAAAAATATCTACCTCCCAAATAATACTTATTGGAGTAGTGTAATAAATATGTGGAAATTATTTCTTCATTCCCCACTGGTATTGTCCTAATACCATTTCACTTACAAAAGCGGTAATTTAATCATTCCACAATATATGTGTACTATGCATTTGAGAGTAGTTAATACTGTTTGTCTCTTAATTATCTCTGATTTATTAGAGGAATTTAATATATAATCATTCCACAATATATGTGTACTATGCATTTGAGAGTAGTTAATACTGTTTGTCTCTAAATTATCTCTGATTTATTAGAGGAATTTAATATATATGTTAAATTACTTGTACTTTATAAATACCATTTGATAGAGCTATAAAAACCCGCCTCATCTCACTTATGGGAGTGGTAATTTAATTGTTCCACAATATATGTGTATGTATCTTAATTAATCTAGCTCTGCTAAAAAATATATATGAAATTACCTTTGTTTTTTAAGATTATTAAAGTATACTACATATAGCAGTATCTTTCCAACAGCATTATATATGTAATGCGGCGTGCTCTCATCCTTTCCTTACATCTCAAGTGCACATCATTTTCTATCCATCCATGGCTTCTCCTGTCCTTGTGTTCATGGTCTTGTGCAGCTGCTATTCCATTGCTTATGGAGGCCACCAGAACGGGTTTGTGGTTGTGCCAACCAGCTCTTTTGAGCTAGATGAAACAGCTACTGTATGTTCCAACGCGAGAGGTACGGAAACTGAACAACATATAATTCGCCTCTGGTTTCATTTCATCCAAACACAGCTTCAGACGATTAACCTTACTAAATGTGTATATATCATATATCACGCAACAATGTTTCAGTGAACCTGGAGCAAAACCACAGCAGCATATGGTTGCCACTAGCGAGCCGCCACGGTCCCTGCACGCCGTTGAAGACGAAGAGTAGGCCATCCTTGGCGGAGACGCTCCGCAGAAACCGCGCCCGCTCAAGCTACATCATGAGCAGAGCATCATCACGGGGCACGGGAAGCATGCAAGACCACGAGAAGGTGGTCATCCCGACCCATCTAGGCAATTTCGTGGACTCGAACGAGTACGTCGTCACCGTCGGCTTGGGCACGCCTGCCGTCCAGCAGACCATCCTCATCGACACCGGCAGCGACCTATCATGGGTCCAGTGCAAGCCACCGTGCGGCAACGCCGGCGAGTGCCCCTCACAGAAGGACCCCTTGTTCGACTTGAGCCTCTCTTCGACGTACCGCCCCATCCGCCGCGGCTCCGACGCGTGCAGGAGCCTCGCTATCTACGGCGACCGGCAGAACACGGCGAATGGCACTGACGACAACCGCAGGTTCAGCATCGTCTACGCGGACGGAAGTAGAACGGCCGGCGTGTATGCCAGCGACCGGCTAACGCTGACGCCGGTGGACACCGTCAACGATTTCCACTTTGGATGTGGCCACGACCACCGCTCGGATCCAGGGACGTACGATGGCCTGCTCGCCACTATGACAAAGAACAGGCCTTTGGTCACTTCACCAAAACGAACAATAGTCTTGGCCACATCAACGTCCGGAACAAAAACACCTTTAATCCCGGTTGGTGACACCAACTGTGACTAAAAATCCTCTTCCCAACGGCTATGGTGTCAGGGTTCTGCAGTAGGGACCTTTAGTCCCGGTTCCAGTCACCAACCGGGACTAAATCTCACCCTTTAGTCCTGGTTGGTAACACCAACCGGGACTAAAAGTTTTGTCCCGGTCCGTGGCACCGGCCGGGACTAAATGGTAGACTTTAGTCCTAGTTGGTGACTCAAACCGGGATTAAATGTCCTTCACCATATTTGAACTCTTCTTCTTCCCCTGGCCGAGCCCGAGTTTCACTCTTTTGCTTTGTTCTTCATGTGTTCTTGCTTGTTCTTGCTCTCATCTCCGGCAATTGATTCATTTCATCATTTCTACGCCGTCATTGACTTGTTAAGAGGTTACTAGCTTCATCTTCTCAACTTTTAGCAGCGGCATGTGTCATTTTCTAGTGTTATATATGTGGTTTTTTATTTTATAATTTCTATGCTATTTTAAACTCCAATCACTTGATTGTTTGAATATTTCAATGATAGCAACTGTAACAACCTGGGTTTTACCAAACACTAAAAATCTGAACTTTTTAAAACTTTTTCTTGCAACGGTGTGATGCATGTAGTTTCTAGGTCAAACCTCGGTCAAACATGGGAGAAGTTGCTAGTGAATCGTTGCATTCATATAGATATGACTGTAGGAGTGTGCCTCGGTTCTTGTGATGTTCTTGGGTTGTGTTTAATTGGAGTTGGAGTACACAAGTCCATGGCATTATTCAACTAAATCTCCTTTAGAATTCTCTATTCAAACCCCCTCCTTGAAATTCAACTCAATCTGTAGCGAAGTTTTCCCTCCCTGTAATTCCCCTCAAGCTACCTTGTAGAAACTCATCAAAAACTTTCCTTGAAATTTCCCTCAATCTCCTTTGCTCCTTTCTCAATTTGTTTCCCCCTAAAAATCGTGAAATGGAAAAATCGTTCTTTAGCCTTGGGCCTAGCCCAACCGGCCTTCTCCTTCTCCCTATGGGTGCAGCCCACCTCCCTTTCCCCCTGCTCCTCCCGCGGCTCGCTCATCTCCCCCACACGGGCCCTCGCCTGCTCCTTCTTCCGCGGCCCCACGGGAGCCCCCCAGGCTGCCGGGCCAGCGGCCCCAAGGCCCCATCCCGCCGCCCGCCGCCGCCGCGCCTTAGAAACCGTAAAGCCCGAGGCCGCCCGCCGCCCGACCGTGACGCCACGCCCGGCTCCGTGCGTGTCGCCGGATTTCCGCCGCGTGTCCCTCCAGACGCCCGGCCCCGAACCCTAGGCGGCTATAAAAGCCATGGCCGCCCGTCTCGCCCGACTTCTTCCCCTCTGGGTCCGCCCATGCAAGAACGGCGCGCCGCCGGTCTTGGCGTCCCGGACTTCGCCAAGGCGCCGCCGCCGCTCCTACCTTCTCCGACCGGGTCTTCGCCTCGCGTCGAACCCCGCATCCTTGCCCGCTGCGCTACCCCTACCGGGCGGGCAGGCCCCACCGCGCCCCGCTCCTCGCGGCGCGCTCGACCGCCGACCCCCTTGGCGAGCGCCAGCCCGACCGAGGGCTCGTGCCACACCCGCGTGTGCCACGCCCGCGGCCGGCCCGCCAAAAACGTGAGCGTCGCCCGGCGGCAGCCGCGCAGCGGCCGCGACCACGCCCGGCGGCCCCCCGCGTCGGCACCACTCCGGCCACGCTCGGGCCAGCGGCAGCCCACGCCCGGCCACCTCGGGGCCGCCTCTAGCCAGCCGCAGCCACCTGCAGCCGGCCAACAGCTGGCCATGGCCGGCCAGGGCTACCTGCAAGCTGGCTATGCCTGGCCGAGGTTGGCCATTGCTGGCTGGGACAGGCCAGGAAGGGCTGCCGCCACTCCACGACACCCGGCCACCTTCTGGTGCTCTCCTTACCGCCCGGTGAGCCGTCGGCGCCCCAAAACCTCGCCTTTTCCCTCCCTGCATTTAGACTTGCCGACCACCATGGCTGAAACCGGCCTTCGTGCGTGTCCTTCACCTTGCGGGGAGTGTCTCCGGCAGCAGCAGCCAGCGCCCGGCCTCTCCTGGCCGCATCCAGCTCATGCCGGCCAGCCCTGGCCCTTGCTGGCCATCAGCAGCCAGCCGTGGCCAGTCACTGCCAGCTGCAGCTGGCCAGAGATGGCTGCAACCAGCTAGAGCTGGCCATGGGTGGCTGCAGCAAGCCGCTGGTCGGCCGAGACCACTACAGCTGGCTAGGGCCAAGTCCGGTCAGCCGTGGACCTCCCCGCCACCTCCGGCGCCACTCCGATGAAGTTCTTCCGGCCGCCTTCTTTCCCGCCAAGGTCGAACCCCGAAACCCCGCCGACGCCATCTTCGGCGTCGGCAAAGCCCTTGTTTTTCATACCATATACTCACTTGTCGCACTTTATCATACTATGTCGATACATGCCTACACATGCCGTGCCTTCGTGCGGTTTTGTCTCTCATCTTTGGGATAAGTGCTACTCCGGTGTGTGGTTATCGTCTTGCATTGGTTTGTGTGTTTGCATGGTGCTTGTATATGGACCGAGCCTTGCCGAGCGGTCAAGGGACCGTACCTCGTTTGAGCGTTTCGATCGTGGGTTCGTCCCACCGTGATCGTGACGCCGGCGTAACTTCGTTCTCTCGTGCTTTAGTTGTCTTCGTCGTACCACGAGTGTTAGCTTCTACCTTCGGCCCTAGGGCGTGGTCATAAAGGAGCTCGATATCACTATCGATGTGGATCTTACCTGCGCACATTGAGCCCCCTAAGACCTAGTCTAGTGGGAAACGAACTAGGAAGCAACTATCGTGGGACGATGGATGCCAACTCATTTTGGTTTAGCTCGTGGCCGCGAGCTGTCTCGCCATGACCATCGAGCTTTACCTCTTCTCTCCTTCCTATTCTTCCTTTCGCTTTTCTCCTCACCACCTTGTATGCTTGCACCACCTATACCGAGGTCGTGGTGCCCTACAAGTCGGTGTGGATCGCGGGACCGCGCGAGACCTTCATCTCTTTTCTTCCGACCACCGTCCTTTGCCATGACGGGTAGGTCGAGAAAATGCGGGACCATCCTCCTTTTTGTTCTCTTTTCGATTCTCGCTAATGTAACGAGGTGTGGATCGAGTCCCTTATTCTGGACTCTTCGATCGGTGACTATTACCATGTCATGTGGATCGAAGTGCCGTGGAACCAAAATCCCTTTTTGTTGCTCGTTTGTGTTCGTCGGTGTTCTTTTATTTCCTCTTGATTCCCTTCCTGCGATTCCCATCGACCGCCTTGGCGAGTGAATCAAAGGAAGGAGAATCTTGCCCTTTTCCCTCTTTTTGGTTACGTGGTGCTTAAACCCTTGTATGCTCGTACCTATCTAGACCACACGGCACTCACGGGTTCCCAGCGGTGACAACCGCACCGCTAGGACCACGGAGGGTGCCTTAGTGTATATAGTGCACCTTGGTCGAGGTACCCCACAAACGGTTTAGGTACTTGAGTTCTCCCGTGCGTCGCTCCTCTCCAATGCCCTGTCTTTTGCCATGGCATGCGCATTGGAAGGAGTAGACCACCCCCTTCTTTTCTGCCTTATATTCTTCCCCACTAGCCATTCTGTTTGATCCCGTCCGACCATGACGATTGGATCAAAGACTGGGCTATCTCTTCTAGTTAGCAAAGCTATGGTCTATGTCCCGTTCTTGGGCCCGTGCGAGTCGATCCGATCGACCGTTGGAAAACCATCCTCACCGAGGATGTGACCGAGGCCGCGACATGGACATGCCCAGCTAACTCTCCTCTCTTCCCCTGTCGTGCTACTCTCTTCTCGGCTCCCGACGTTGTTGTGTCGTGTGGGTCGAGAGGACCTATTGTCGCTCCTTTGTTGTTCGTGTCCCAATCTCTTTTTGCTACCGTCGGCTACCATGACGGGTAAGCTAAAGAGCCTCGTAACCAAGTCACAATTCCTCTGTTCATGTTAATTGTTCTTACTCGAATCTTATGTAGTAGTTGTGACTTACAGGTTAGAGGCTACAAGGGCCAAACCCTGTTGTTCCTATTTCCCTTTCCCTCTTGCTTGTGATCCTCCGGACCCCGCCAAATTCCATGACGTTCGGATTGGGAGGCTATAAGCCGTGGTGTTGGTTTAAGTTAAGTTAGGATCAAGGCCTTTTATCTTGGAGCCTTATAGGTCAACATGGTTGACCCGTAAGGTACTTGGCTATTCCGAGGCCTCGATCCGAGCTTATACTTAACGAACAACCACTTTTTGGGCACTCTCCCGTGAGGGCTAAGTCTTTTAGAGTTTAATTGGAGTTATCTAATTCCTTTTATACCTTATTTCCTTTTTGGGGATTATTGGATTATGGTTAGGGATTGATTGCTCTTTGCCTTGTTTGTCGCTATACCGAGGTAGTTGCATCACGATGATGACGGGCGGGCCGAAGACCCAAAGGAGGCGGGGAAGCACAAGGACAACCGGATGTGGATGACTATGGATTGCTATGAACAGGTGCCACGTCCCCACCCAACCTCGTAGAATCCTATTAGACATGCAATATATAGTAGTCGCTAGCGCTTTACTTTATGCAAATGAACTTGGTAGATTGCTTGATAAGCCATTACCTTGACGCAACCTTTCTCCCCGCACACCCGCCGCTAGGATAGACGCCGCCTACCTCATGATACTTGCTACACACTTACACTTTACTCATACATGCTTGTGTGTGGCTAAGGCACGTGGTGCCGTGAACTGAATAACGGGGATAACGTGGGAGAGACCTTGGCGTGTGTCTTGGGTGTGTGGTGAGGGTTGTGTCGACCGGGCAGATCTATGACGAGTCGGGGGGACAAGTCTTGCCGGGGAGGAGTGTGATCTGGGCACTCCCTATGTGAGAGTATACACGTGGCGGGTACATGTGATGTGAGTAGATTTCGGGGGAGGAGTGTCTTTGTGGGACGAATCCCCGGAATGGAGGTGCCGTCGAGGCACGGGCGCCGAGCCCCTTGTGAAGATATCCCCGGCCGTCCTACTAAGGACTGGTTTGGCGTTCCTTCCGGTTCCACGGGACCTTTTCGTGCACGCCACTCGTCTCTCGAATGGGTGGGGTCCGACTTGACGACTAGCTGGCCCCCCGCTTACTACTACTAGGTTGATAGGTGGTAGTGTAGGGAGGTACGGGTGCCGAGACCCACACCCTCCTAGAAATCCATCGGGATCCGGTACCACGTCTCACGCCTCGGCGTCGTGCGGTGGATCTCCTGGGTGCCCCGGCTGAGTGGTAGAGTGGCATCGGGCCGCTTAGGCGGCAGCTTGGTATCGGCCTAGACGAGGCATCGTCGATGATGGTGATCTTGTGGTTCCAGTGTACAAGCTCTGCAGAGTTACTAAATCTATACGTATAGCCGTGTCCCCGGTATGGACATTCCCCGTGAGTACCACACGTTTGTTATAGTGAGAGGTGTCCAATTCTCTTCTCCCCCATGGGTGTGGTTGGTTTCCGGCTTAGGCCGTTGAGGCAAGGAGGAGCGGGAGTCTTCCTTGCCGACCAGAGTGAGAGTGTGGTGAGATGTGTGGACATGGATATGGATTTGGATGGGATGGATGGATGTGTGGATGAGATGGGTTAAAACTTGATGATCTATATTATATTTTACTTTATGAACTAGCATAGGAAAAACTACAGCCAAATATAGGCCTTTTTCTCTCTACCTTTGCATTCCACTTTCCACATAGCAAAGCAAAGCATAGGGTGGGGAGCCGTGGCCGCATAAAATCGTCTTGATAGAGTTGAGCAGGTTTGGTACCCGAGGAGGACTACGGCGATAATGGAGCTGGAAGAATTAGGTGGTCTCGTTCCTACATTCAAGTTTGGTTAAGAAGATCAAGTCTACGCCGCTGATACTCCACCCCAACTCTGATGATTCTCCGTGAAGGAGGAGCCTTCACCCGCTTTGACGCTACGTCTACTCTGATGTTAATCCGTGTGTGTTTATCGCTAGGATACGATGTACTTAGGCGTGTTACAAGTGTTGTAATACTCTGTAATTTGTATCTTTCGTGATGTATGAACTATGGTATCAACTGTATTCAAGTACTACGTGGATTTTCCTTCGAGGGAATCGCGGGTCGTTTCAAAGAACTATAATTAGTACCCTAAAAATTAACTTTTCATTACTATTATGTCTACCACATTTTATGGTTTAGTTAGAGAAATAGTAATATTAGGGTTTTTTTATTTTAATTAGTTTAGAAAAAATTAGAAACTTATAATGCTTTAATTTACAATTTATGACCGGATTAATTAGTTAATTAGTATGCATACCACATTTCATGATTAGTTAGAAAAAAAGAGAACATTTGTGTTTTTTTAATTTTACTTGTTTAGAAAAATTAGAAATAGAGAATTTTAGGTTATTTGTTACTTTAGTTTCTGTATAAAAAATTAGAAACTTATAATACTTTAGTTTACAATTTGTGACCGGGTTAAATAGTTAATTATAACTAGTATGCATACCATATTTTATGATTAGTTAGAAAAATAGAGAACATTTATGTTTTTTAATTTTGTTTGTTTAGAAAAATTAGAAATAGAGAATTTTAGGTTATTTGTTTTTTTAATTTCTATATAAAAATTTAGAAACTTATAATACTTTAGTTTATAATTTATGACTGGGTTAATTAGTTAATTATAACTAGTATGTATACCACATTTTATGATTAGTTAGAAAAATAGAGAGCATTTGTGTTTTTTTAATTTTGCTTGTTTAGAAAAATTAGAAATAGAGAATTTTATGTTTTGTTTACTTTAATTTCTGTATAAAAATTTAGAAACTTATAATACTTTAATTTATAATTTATGACCGGGTTAATTAGTTAATTATAACTAGTATGCATACCATATTTTAGGTTATTTTATTTAATTGTGGAATATACCATATAATGCAGACAATGACACGTCATTGGATGTATAATGCCGATCGCCGCTCCAAAGAATTCATTGATGGTGTGCATTATTTCTTAAGAGTGGCCGAGACAAATAAGCGGGATGGATTCATATGTTGTCCATGTGCCTTGTGTCAGAATTTGAAGGAATATTCAACCTCAAGGAGTCTTCACTCACATTTGTTGAAGTCTGGTTTCATGCCGAACTATATTTGTTGGAGCAAGCATGGAGAAACCGGGATTATGATGAAAGAAGGTGAAGAAGAACAATTGGAGCCTGACGACATTATTGCTCAATACGGTGGCTTCAATGATACTGCAATAGGAGAAGCTGAAGAAGAAGAAGGGGTAGAAGACACATCCGTTGAAGATGATGCTCTTGGTGATGTCATTCGTGATGCACAAAGAGATTGTAAAAGTGAAAAGGAGAAGGCAAAGTTTGATCGTATGCTAGAGGATCACAAGAAGTTACTATACCCTTCCACCGAAGATGGACAAAAAAAGTTAGGTACAACACTAGAGTTGTTACAATGGAAGGCACAGAATGGTATATCCGATAAGGCATTTAGGCAATTATTAAAGATCCAAAAAAAGATGCTTCCGAAGCCTAATGAATTGTCCACCACTACGTACGAAGCAAAACAGGTCGTTTGTCCTTTGGGATTAGAAATCCAGAAGATACATGCATGTCCTAACGACTGCATCCTGTACCGTGGCAAGGACTACGAGAATTTAAATGAATGCCCCGTATGTAAAGCACCACGGTATAAGATCAGGCGAGATGACCCTGGCGATGTTGAGGGGGAAGAACGTCCCAGGAAGAAAATTCCTGCAAAGGTTATGTGGTATGCTCCTATAATACCACGCCTGAAATATCTTTTCAGAAATAAGGACCATACAAAGTTGTTACGGTGGCACAAAGAAGACCGTAAGGTAGACAACATGTTGAGACACCCTGTTGATGGGTCCCAGTGGAGAGCAATAGATAGGGAATTTCCAGAGTTTCCAAAAGATGCAAGAAACTTAAGGTTCGCTTTAAGTACGGACGGTATGAATCCTTATGGTGAGCAGAGCAGTAGTCATAGCACTTGGCCTGTTACTCTATGTATCTACAACCTTCCTCCATGGTTGTGCATGAAGCGGAAGTTTATTATGATGCCAGTGCTCATTCAAGGCCCGAGGCAACCGGACAATGACATTGATGTCTATCTAAGGCCATTAGTTAAAGAACTCCTACTTTTATGGAGCCAAACAGGTGTCCGTGTGTGGGATGAGTACAAATAGGAACACTTCGACCTGCGAGCACTGTTGTTTATGACAATCAATGATTTGCCTGCTCTAAGTAATCTTTCAGGACAGATAAACAAGGGATATAATGCATGCACACACTATTTTAATGACCTTGATAGTATATATTTAAAAAAAGTATAGAAAGATCGTGTACCTTGGGTATCGTTGATTTCTTTCTATGAATCACCCAGTTAGAAAGAAAGGCAAGCATTTTAAAGGTAAGGCAGACCACCGATACAAGCCTCATAACAGAACTGGAAGATTTTTGAGATGGTCAAGGATGTGAAAGTAGTCTTCGGTAAGGGACAGGGCAGCCAACCACTTTCGAAAGATGCAGTGGGTCACGCACCTATGTGGAAGAAGAAGTCAATATTTGGGAGCTACTCTATTGGTAAGTTCTAGAGGTCCGGAATGCGATCGACGTCATGCACCTGACAAAGAATCTTTGTGTGAACCTTCTAGAATTCATGGGAGTGTATGGGAAGTCTAAAGATTCACTTGAAGCACGACAAGACTTGCAGCGTACGAAAGAACGGGATAACCTGCATCCAGAGAAGACAGATGATGGACGCCATTACTTAAGACCTGCTAGCTACACGTTGAGCAATGAAGAGAAAGAAATCATGTTTGAATGCTTAAGCAGCATCAAGGTCCCATCTGGATTCTTCTCCAATATAAAGGGTATAATAAATGTGTCCGAGAAAAAAATTTTGAACTTAAAGTCGCATGGCTGCCATGTGCTTATGACGCAATTGCTTCCAGTTGCTTTAAGAGGAATTCTACCTCCACATGTATGTCTGGCCACCGTGAAGCTATGTGCATTCCTCAATGCAATTTCTCAGAAGGCAATCAATCCACTGGAACTAGCTGCTCTACAGAATGATGTGGTTCAATATCTTATCAGCTTTGAGTTAGTGTTCCCTCCATCCTTCTTTGATATCAAGACACACCTCCTAGTTCATCTGGTCAAAGAGATCAATATTCTTACTCCTGTGTTCCTACATAATATGTTTTCCTTCAAGAGGTTTATGGAAGTCCTGAAGAAATATGTTCACTAGCGTGTTCGGCCAGAAGGAAGCATCGCAGAGGGCTACGGGACAGAGGAGATCATTGAGTTCTGTGTTGAATTCATTTCTAAACTTGATCCAATTGGTGTTCCTGAATCGCGACACGAGGGGAGACTGAGTGGAAAGGGAACACTAGGAAAGAAAACATATATCGGTACGGGGACGATTATTTCAATAAAGCGCACTACACAGTTCTTTAAAATTCATCCGTGGTGGAGCCGTATGTCACGAAACACACGGACTTCCTACGATCCCAGTTTCTAGAGAAGAATGAAGCTTGTATTATGCGTCAGCACATGGACACTTTCAGCGATTGGTTACGAAAAGAATGTCAGGATGATGACAATATTGATGAGTAACTATATTTATTGGCTAGGCAACAATCATGGCACATCCTCACTTACAAAGGATATGAGATAGATAGAAATATATTTTACACCCTAGGCCAAGATAAAAAAGCACGAACCAAAATAGTGGTGTTCGCGTAGATGCCACAGACCCGAATGGAAAGAGGCAAACATATTATGGCCGCATAGAGGAGATTTGAGAACTAGACTACGCACCTAATTTTAAAATCCCTTTGTTTCGGTGCCAATGGGTAAAGATTATCGGAGGCGGGGTAATAGTCGACAAAGACTATGGAATGACAACAATAGACCTCAACAATATTGGTTACAAAGGTGAACCATTCATCCTTGCTGCTGATGTGAATCAGGTGTTCTATGTGAAAGACATGTCTAAAAAACACAAGAGAGAAAAAAATGACAATAAATCAACGAATGAGCCAAAACACCATATAGTTTTTTCAGTGAAAAGAAACATTGTGGGAATTGAGGACAAGTCAGATATTTCAGAATATTATAAAAGAGATGACCGAATCCCACCCTTTAGTATTTCCAAAGACCCAAGCATCCTGATAAATGCTGAGGACACTCCATAGTTACGGCATGATCATAACCAAGGATCTTACGTCAAGAAGAAGTTTACCACTGTGCCCGCTTGATCACTAGTAATGTTTAATAAATAGTGTATATTAGAGATATTTTTTTGGAGAATGTGTGTATCAGAGATTAAATGTGTGACAATTATTAATTACTTGAGATGCTTGTATCATGTTTTCTTATTTTATATCTTTTAAAATGAAATTTCTTTATGATGAAAGGTTACATCGATCTCTGTTAAGCATGTGGACGCTAAGAAATATATTTTTGCAATAATAAAATAAAATTAGGCAAAAGGAAATGCAACTATTTTTTAAAAAAAAATTTATACCTAGTCTTTAATTTACTAGACAATAAACAAGGTTTAACATATTTATGATAGGTTATTAAAAGGAAAAAACAAAAGGTAACTGCCTGTAAATCAAGATGTAGGGCAAAAACTTTTCTATCAGGCTTTCTTGTTTTATATATCATTTCAAATGAAATTCATTTGTGATGAAAGGGCACATGTCTCTCTCTGTGAAACATATATACGCCACCATTGTCGAAATGACTTGAAATTTTTTTTGTAAGCAAGTGGACCCTAATAACAAGATTGAGATCAATCGGGTACTCGAGAAATAAAAAATATTTGCCTCCAAATATAAATCCTATTTGATGTACATTTTTTTTGTCTCGCATTTGGAGTTTGAATGTTGATAAATGTAAAGATTCACGTTAGTATGATGCAAAAACAAATTTTCTGTCCAAAACCAATAATTTTAGATTTATTAATTGATCAATATATTTTTGCATTAACAAAATACTAATTACTATTTACATTTACAATCGCTATTATAAGGTAAGAAAAAATTTATGGTACAAAATATATAAAGTGTACAAGAAGGCAAAAGGAAATGCAATTGTTATTTTCAAAAAATTTTATGCCTACTCTTTCATTTACTATGCAATTAATAAGATTTAGAATATATATAAAACAAATATAAAACAAATTGATTTGTAACCACCAGCCGGTAACCTAAAAGTGAAAAAAACTTTTAGTCCCGGGCCGTGGTTGGAACCGGGACTAAAGGTCACCTTTTAGTGCCGGTGCGTCTTAACACCCAGGACTAAAGGTCACCTTTTAGTCCCGGTGTGTTTTTGGAACCGGGGTTAAAGGCCCTTTAGTCCCGGGCCATGGTTGGAACCGGGACTAAAGGTCCCTCTGGCTACTTAATCTACAGCGCCTTCTTCCTTCTTCCTCCTCTCGATCCGGGCGACGTCCAGTAAACCGCCGCTGCGGCCGCACATTCCTCGCCCTCCGGCGACCTCGCCGCCGGCGGCGCCCGCCCGGCGTGGACTCCGCCGCGCCCCGACGCGCTCTCCCTCGCGCGCGTGGGAGCCCTCGCCCGCCGTCGCCGCCCTTTCCTCGCCCCAGCCGCGGCCGTCGCCGCCCCCGTCCTCGTGGTGCTAAGCGCGATCGCCCGCCGCCCCGCGCCATCCTCGTGGCGCGGCCGTGCCCCGACAGCCCGACCGGAAAAGCCTCGCGCCCCCCTTCCTTGCCTAAGCGCAGCCTTGTCTACGGCCGGAAGAAGCCCTCGGCGACACCGTCATGGCGCGCCCAGCCCGGCCCCTTCCTCGCGAGCGCAGCACCGGCAGCACCACGCGCCTCCATCACCGGCTAGGAGGAGCCAGCGGGCGCGTTTGGCCTGCTCAGCGAGTTCGGCCAACGTCGAGCGCGTTCGGCCAGAGACCCTCGCGGCCGACGACGACTTCGTCCCACAGCGACCCCCTGACGGCGACGGTGAGCCACGTGCGAGACTATATATATCTCTGCAGAATCGGCCATTGAGCCAAGAATGTACGTGTGTGTCTTGCATTGTTACGATCGGCCATCGAGCCGATACTATTCCACTGCAGGAGCCAGCGGCGACGCAACATATGCTAAACCTCGTTTGGACGGGCCATCGAGCCGAGAATATGTGTTGTGATAGGCCATAGAGTTTAATTCGATCATGCAGAAATCGTTTTTTATGCGAAGTCACGTAACACTAATTCGATCCAAAACGGTAATCCGATCCGAAACCCATCCGATCCCATCGCCCTAATTCAAAACCCTAATTCAATTCGATACGCTAATCCTATCCAAAACCCTAATTCGATCCAAAATGCTAATTTGATCCGAAAAGCTAATCCGAAACCCTAATTCGATCTAAAACGCTAATCCGATCAAACATGTATAAAGATTGTTTTTATGTTTCTTTTTTCTTGTGGTGTTACATGACAAATTGAATTCTAACATCTTTCACATATATTTGCAGAAATAGCCGATCCGAATGATAACATGGATGATGCAATGATGGACATAATCAACAGCGGCGACAATGAAAATCTCCAAGTCCAAGGTGATGACAATGAACAAAAAGATGATGGGAGTCAGTACTTTGCTGATTATGAAGAACTTATGCGAGACAATCCTGATGAGGTCTATCTCCAATCTATTATATATGTATACACATGAAATTAAAATGAATGACATTTGTATAAATATATTTATACTTCTTTATGTTTCTACATACGTATAGCCCTCTGGATCGGCGACAACTTCCGGGAAGAGTAGAAATATGCGAGGCTCGAAGAAGCCGTTGGAGGGTCGGTATATTCTGTCGGAATTCGAAGAGGGTACAGGCAAAGTACTTGGGGTAAATTCAACGAAATTTGTTGCGCACTATGGGTACCTTGTAAGGGACAGGATCCTGATCAGTGCTCGAGAATAGAGGCAAAGGAAAGATGACCCTAATATTAGTTTTGTCTCAGATCATGATAAAGAATTGATTTGGCTAGATATCCTTCAATATTTCACGCTCGATATACAGGATGAAGCTTTGAAGGAGAAGGTTAAAATCTGGGCTATGCAGAAGATGGTCAAATAATTTCAGGCTTGAAAGAAAAAATTGTACAAGACTTTTGTTGCACATGACCGGACACCGGATTTCACCGCCAAGGCTTACGTCAAGTTGAGGCCTTTTTGGGATGAGTTCGTATAGTTTAAGAACTTAGATGAGGGTCAGGCACGGATGATCAAGAATCAAGAAAATGCTAGACAAAAGTAATACCACCATCACTTGGGTTCAGGTGGCTACATGACTGCTATTCCTAAGTGGCAAAGACTGGAACAGGAGATTCTTGCCAAGGGGATCGAACCAGAATCAATGCACTGGCCTGAGCGCGCTAAGTATTGGTTCTTCAGTCATGGGGGAACCCTGGACCTAGAGACCGGAAAGATAGTGTACGGCGAAAAGCTTCAGAGAGTGAGAGAGAGAATGGCTTATGCCCGAGGATTAGTTAAAAGTGGTGCCTGGCAGCCAAATAGAGAGAAGGATGAGCTGACATACACCCTAGAGAGTGCTGAACATGATGGGCGAACAAGAGGCTATGGGGAGGTATCATGGGAGCATGGTTTCCCTAAAGATAGACCGACATATAGAAGCCACCAAAGAAAGAAGGACGAGGAGGCAGAGCGGTTGCGTAGGTTGGAGGCAATGGTGCTGGAGTCACGCGAAGCGGCTCGTAAAGCAATACAGCGAGAGAAAGCGCTTGAAGAGAGAATAAACGAGGAAATCAAAAGGCAAATGTAGATGGCAGTAAGTTCTATACAAAGGCAAACTACATCAGAGCCAGGAGTCAACATTAGCCCCCAGGGTAGTTGAAAAGCAGCTGCGCTTCCACGGAGGTGCCAATGGTTGAAGACGACGTGGGGCTGCGCTTCCCGGTAGATGACATCACTGAACCTCTCAGAACATGTGAGCTGCACATTCCACAGGGGACTACCACAGTCATGGTGGCTATTGGTGTTGTATCTTCTATCGACCCTACAAAGACACCAAGATGCTATGGAGCAATAATTTCAGCTGGATATGCTAGTGTCTCGGTGGATAGAGTTGTCAAAGATTTTAGAAATGTGCAGCTCGAGATTGAAGGAGGTGATAGGGAGAAGACTCTAGGAGAAGCGGAGAAGACATTCATATGTTGGCGCAAGCGCTATATCATTATTCCTAGGGCATCACCTAGTAATCAACCCCCACCTCCTCCTCGTCAACTTAACCCTAGGTGCAGATGAAAGTTGACGATATATTTATTTACTAACTTTAATTTGTGTTGGCTTAATTAGCAGTTTTTCATATACCTCGTTGTTTTCACAGGTGGTCACCAACATGTCATAGTGATGCGGGTGATGACGATGCAGTACAAGACACGGCTGCATCCCCTCAACTTCCACACCGGGCTCTAACGCCGCCATCGGCCGCCCCATCGCCTCCACCTCGGGCTCCAACGCCGCCACCGGCCGCCCTATCGCCTCCACCTCGGGCTCCAACACCGCCAACGGCCGCCCCATCGCCTCTACCTCGGGCTCCAACGCCGCCACTGGCTGCACCATCGCCTCTACGTCGGGCTCCAATGCCCCCACCGGTCGCCCCATGGTCTCCATGCGTGGCTCCAGCGCCAAACCAGTGGACCCACCCCTGAAGAAGAGGCCAGCCACACAATCAAAGGCGTCGGCCGCCCCGCCGCTGAAGAAGAAAGCCTCAGAAAAGAAATAAACTATTATTCCTCAGAAGCTGTCCTATGAGAAGACTGCCACAGAACTAGATACTTTGGTAAAGTCAGATGTGGACAGTTTCTTCAAGAAACTAAAGGCTCAAAGAGAATCAAAGCGAAACCCTAAGAAGCCATACCTCTTACTATGGCCAGAAGATCTACGGCAAAGGATTCACGCTCAACAAAAAAAGAGGCATGATGCTCATAAAGAATCATCATCACTATCGGATTATGACCGCACTCTTAGCAAATCTATTGAAGAAGAGAAGAAGAAAGAAAAGAGCACGGAAGGGTGTCGCACAGCTCGGGGAACAATGAAAGCAATTAGTGCCCCCCGCTAGTAATTGGGAATGAATATGGTTCAAACATAGACGTGCTAGACCAGATACCTAGAGATTTGAATTATGATCAACTTGATGAATTTTTTGCGGACACTGGTCTTAGCTTGGCCCAAATGTTCGGTGGGGCACCAATTGAAAGTGCTCCAAAAATTGATCATTGGAAGAAGAAATATGCATATGGCAAAAGTCTATGCAACCCTACGGCCCTCAGCAAACTTGGTACGCAAATATACTTGCTAAACCAGTGGTACATCGCAGCGTATGGCAGAAAAGTGGATGATTATATTTGTGTTCGAATTAGAGACCATCATTACTTCCATGGTGATGATATTATTTATGTTCAATTTAATGAGTTACACCAACTATGCCACATGGACGCTCTGGACAAATCTCTAGTCAGTTGCTTCTGTCTGTAAGTGATTCTTTCTTTTAATAATGTCACTGTAACATATGTATATGTATAAGTAATTATCCTCACACCCGCTATACATATATGCAGAGACATGATGAGGGACCTCAGAATTAGAAACAATAAGAAGATTGGTTTCATCGATCCATATATCATATTCAAGGACCCAAATACCCCTAATGCTTTATAGAAACCTCAAACGGAGAGAAATCTACGGAGGTTTTTGATCAACCAAAAGAACAAAAGATATATACTCTTTCCCTATAACTTTAAGTGAGTGTTGTTATCATGTGTATATTCTATTTAACTAATTAATCAAATCAGTATGAAGATATATAAAAATGTTGACTATACACAAATGCAACTTCCACTGGATACTGATTGTGATTGATCTCTGGCAAAGTTATTTGGTAATCTATGACTCGTTGAGAAAACCACAGGAAGATTACCAAGATATGATAGATATTATCCAAGGGTAACTTCGATCTCTAAATATTAATGTCTGCTCTTTAACTCGATAATAGTTAATTAATAATGATCGTTTTATTGCTAGGGTTTGGGGTTGATTCGTGCAGAAATACCGCCTAGATTTGAAAGCGCCACTTTCAAAGCCTATCTTACTTCAGTGGGTTCTACGGCAGCCACCGGACAACAATTTGTGTGGCTACTATGTTTGCCAGTTTCTGACGGTCTATGACAAAAGAACTAACCTAGAGCACCTAAAAGTATGTAACATGTATATATAACTAGTATAATGCCCCGCGCGTTGCTGCAGAAATAAAGTAAAAATATAAGAAGTTTATAATGGTCAAAACTATAAATTGACGTGGCATAGATTATTTGAACTGGGCATCACCCAAATCTCATCTATGCGCTGTTTTGGAGGACCACATATAATCCATATGATATGTAGTTTTGCTAGATTTTTGCTTAGAAACGGTTTAAATTTTTATAAAAAAGTTATCAAAAAATATTCGTGTAAGGTCTTATTTCGAAGAGTTTATTGCGAGAAACACCATAGTGCAATTGGATTTTAATTACGATACTTGGTTTAGGTGCTATGACTTTTTTCTATTTTAAAAGAAATAGGCAGTGGAAAATAAACGATAGCCTTAGTGGAAATAACTAATCAGCAGATGTAATCAATGCTAAACACAGCTACGATGACACCATCTTTGTTGATTTGACCAATCACAGGGCGGAGAAATAGCCTAGTGGGGGTTAGGATTATAGGAGTTATAGATAAGTCTATTTTATTTATTTGTTACTATTTAATAAATCTTATATAAATTAATATTTTTCTTTAATGTTTATTAAAGGAGACGTGGTTGAAGGAACAAGTGTTGGATACGGTCCGCCTAAAAGGAATTCAGGAGACAATCGCAGGATTTCTTAACAACCATATTCTGAAGCACGGCGCCGAGTTCTACTTCAACCCCGACGAACCAATAAAACCAAACCAAGATTAACATTTGTACGATATTTGAGTGGTGAAGAATAATTGTGTTGTAAATACTTTATCCGTGATACATGTGTGTAAATATTATATTATGGACCTATACATATGTATAATATATAGTATTTTATAGTATATTTATATGTAATGCTCTAAATTATATAAATTATAGATGCCCATATACATAAACTAGCAGCGAATAATACGTATTCGGAAATAATAATGTAATTGTAAACCCTAAATGAAAAATAAAAAGAAAAGAAAAGTAAAAAAGAAAAAATACTTTTAGCCCCGGTTGGTAACATCAACCCGGACTAAAAGTGCCGGCCAGGTGCAGCAGCCTGGCGTACCTTTTAGTCCCGGTTGGTACACCAACTGGGACTAAAGGTCCACCTTTAGTCTCGGGCCTCGGAACCGGGACTAAAGGTGGGACATTGAGTCTCGATTCCTTGTCCCAGTTCCGGAGCCGGGACTAAAGGCCCTTTAGGCCCGGGACTAAATCCCTATCCTGCAGTAGCGCTCGGCCGCCTGTCGATGTCGCTCGTGGCGCAGACGTCTTCCGTGTATCGTGGCGCCTTCTCCTACTGCCTCCCAGCAGTCAACAGCCGGTCCGGGTTTCTGGCCCTCGGCGTGCGGCGGAGGAGCGCCACCACCGCCACGTCGTCGGGCTTCGTGTTCACGCCGCTGAGGGCTAGCAGCAACTTCGGCGACGCGGGCTACTACGGGGTGACCATGACCGGCATCGCCGTCGGTGGGAGGCGGCTCGAACTCCGGCCGTCAGCGTTCATCGGTGGCATGGTCATAGACTCCGGCTCGATGCTCACGCTCCTCCAATCCACCGTGTACAGGGCGCTGCGGGCGGAGTTCCTGAAGGTCATGGCGGCGTACCCGCTGCTTCCGCGTGGTCCCCTCGACACTTGCTTCAACTTGACCGGTCACAAAAGTGTCGCCGTGCCCAAGGTTGCCCTGACGTTCAGCGGAGGTGCCACCATCAACCTCGACGTGCCCAATGGGATCTTGCTGGATGGCTGCCTCGCTTTCAACGACACCGGAGCAGACGGCAACGGCAACCTTGGGGTCCTTGGCAACGTCAATCAACACAACTTCGAGGTGCTGTACGACACCAGCAATAGTAGAGTCGGATTCCGGGCTAATGCCTGCTGATACTTTACCATATATATGAAATGAAATACCCAAATAATCGTAGTAAATGGAAACGTTATAAACTATGTATATTGCTTGATTCGCCCCTTGCTTTCTCACAGAAAAATAACTTTAGAATCCTCACTCTTCGTCAGCCAATGTCAAGGGCGTTGGGCCTGAGAGTGGCTGCCTGGCTGGACCGCGGCCATGGAGTTCCTAGCGGCCTTGGGCTGGTAATGGCATCAGAGGTTTCCTCCGAGTGCTCAATGGTGAAGGGGATGAGATTAAGAGAGAAAGAGGGAGATTAGGAATGGTTTGTTATTGCTTAAATTTATCACTCTGATTACATCCAAATAAATAGTCTCCCACTAATAAACTTGAAAGGCTAGCTATAAAATTAAGACCTAGATGAGATCGGCTAAACAACCTGGCCGCTCGCACGGCTACGGCGCGGCAGGGGCGGCTTGCACGGCCCTGGCGACGTCCCTGGTGAGGGCCCCGCGAGAGTAGTGTCATCCCCACTTCACAACCAACATACCATTGTTAAAAAAGTTAACACAATCATTCATAGATTCTGGTGGGCTGATGCGCAGGAGGACAACCCCACTAATCCCATTGCCTTCTGCTCTTAGGAAGATATATGTAAGAGTAAAGAGAATGGAGGCTATTAGGGATCTTTACAGTGTTAACAAAAGCCACCTACTAGTATATTGCCCGTGTTAATGTTACAGATCACATGACAACTTAACTGATATTTATTCACAAAATAGAAGAATTAAGAAAATGCATCAATCCATGCATACACCTCTACATCCCATGATACAAAACAAAAACATAGGGTCTCGAAATTCCTTTTTAGTGACATTGACATAAATCTATTCTCTACAGGGGTTGGCCTTATAATAAAGGAAACCATAAGCAACTCAGCTGTGACGAAGAACTAATGATTGGGCAGATCATGCGCTGCCTGCTATCATGTTATTCAAGCATAAATAAAATAATGATACAAAAAGTTATTGGGGTGTCTGGCTGGTCGCATAAATCGGCTGATAAGACAAGCCGACTAATTTGAACGGCTAATAAGTCCGGCTGATAAGAAAAGCGAACATGGGTTATATCATTGATTAAGAAAAACAGCTGCTAGCCCAGCACTAATGATTGGGCAGGTCAATGAAGGGCGCCCGTTGCCAATGTCTTGTTCCTGGGCTCGTGGATGGTTGGACCAACAGCCTCCCGCCACTCTATTGCCGGCGGCTGCAGCTGCTTCAGTGACCGGGACCGGCGTTGCAGCATGCTGCCATTGCCAGGGTGGACAGGACAGAGGTGAGCTTGCTAATGCCTCTTGAATGACGATCATCTCATCCGACTGTACGAACCAAAAGGTTAAAAGGTCATTAACCATTAGCACAAGTATCTTTAATTATAGATAACCTGCAAAATTGCAGCATATAAATTTTTATTATGCAAAATTGATAGAACTACTAAGTTCATACCATGCGCCCGTACTATGGCGCCATTTAAGGTAAGAGCAAGTATTGTACTAAAAATTTGGTAAAGTTAAAAATTGGGCAAAAAAATTGCTTAAAATTTGTTAAGCTAGATATGAGAAGTTAACATTTTTTTATAACCAACCAAATACTTGCTAAAACTTTAGATTGTCAAATCCTTGGCGTGGCAAAATTTAATAGCGAACCAATCAAGCCCTACCGAAAAAGGTCATCAGAGAGGATGTCGATTAGGACCAATAGTGAAAATAAGAATGCATACTATACCTATAAGATGGTCAAGATATTCTATTAGAGCTCATAGTATTTGCTAAGGTAGCTAGGGTATTCATATTCAAAATACTACTCCCTCGGTCCCTTTTTAATTGTCGCTTACGCTTCCTAAGAAATAAATGCCGGCAATTTTAATAAATACTAAATATTATCGATTAGTATCATAGTTAGTATCATCGGAAAGATCTTTAGATCTAGTTTTTTAATAAATTTATTTCTCTATCTACAACTAAAAAGATTAAAGATGAGAGATTTACCTTCGTGCTGTAATCGCTGCTCGGTAACTTTCGCTCTGCCTCCTGCGACGACCGCGTCTGGCTTGTGGTCTCTGCAACTAATTTTGCCGCCCCTCTGCGATCCCTCTCTGCCCCCAAGCGATCTCTCTGCCTCTATTCTCACCGGCAATCACGCCCCTGCAATCACGCGATTATTCGTGCTCCTTCCTTGCTTCCACCGCAGGAACGTCGCGAACATCTCTCCACAATGGAGGCTTCCGTGCAAATCAGCATCCAATCAAGCCTCATCGTGAGGTCCCGCCTCCTTCCCCTAGCTCTCCATCGCTGCCGCTCCCAAGCTCGTCCTCGCCGCCGCTCCCACGCGCCTCTCTCCATGGCCCATGCTCGCCCATGCTGCCACGATCGTCGTCCCCACCATAAGCCAGCGCCTCCCCTCCGCCAACGGTGAGACGTCGCGTTCCAGTCGCCAACGCCGGCAGCAGGGCAACCCTGACGCGCCAAGGCCGCTTCGACGGCCGCGCCGCGATGCTGACCCGGCACCCGGCGTCCTCCTCCTCGCTGGAAACGCGCCCAGCCACCCTCGCCCGCCTTCGTCCACTTCGTACACCCGGAGGCCTCACTACGCGTCGTGCCCACCCTATCCTGTCGCACGTCACAGGTAAGGCCTCCACTGTTCCTAATTTGGGCGTTCATCTGATTGACACACTACTACTTGAAGTCCTTCAAATTAATCTATTACTTGCCGTGCTGCTTGTGTGTCGATTTCTCCTCAACTTGGGCGTTCACCTGCTTGTGTGTATTCCGGTTGATAGACTTAATATCCTAAGAACAGCTATATGAAACTGCACCTATGCCGCAATTAAAAAATCCTATGATTTTTTCAGACATGTGCCTCATGCTTGAACCGAATAAAGCACCTGATGTGAGTAGAAGTTGCTTCCTGAAGCTTTGGTCAAAATACTTCAAGAGGAATTTTATGATTGCTATCCTAGAGAAATAGTAACTAATTCCCAACGTCTGACAAAAATTTCCATTCCCTGATAGAGGATTCTGAGCTATGAACATGGATGTTTGGTGACTTGAAGATTGTGATCATGATGCCATGGAACTTGCTTGAACATGTCTCATATTTCTTGAATTGGTTTGTGGCTTATTGGTTTCTTGAAAATGTCTCATAGTCTTGTTATCTTTTTTATTCTATAAAAACAAGATGGCATTTGCTTGGTAGTTGTCACTGTTTTGATCACATACCCTGATCCCATGATTCTAAAAAGTATTAATGGTTCCAAAAAATATTATAATCATGACCATCTTATTATACTTCCTCTGTTTTGCAGGTTTATGTTAAGAAGAGTATGTTTTATTCTCACTCTATCTGAGAGCCTCAAGTAAGCCCTTGATTCTCAGCTATTTGTATAGTATGTTTTATTCTCACTCTATCTGAGAGCCTCAAGTAAGCCCTTGATTCTCAGCTATTTGTATTGTTTATTGCTTTTCTATACAGTTATGATACTATGGTTCTATATTGCTGTACAGTCACAGCATCGGAAAAATGAATTAAATTTGGAAATTTCACTGAATAGCTATTTCGGTGTGCCTTACTTGAACTAGACTTCATAAGTGGAAGATTCTGCTATCTGTTTTATGATTCTAGATGGAAATTACATATTGCCTTGATGGTTCTTTCTGAAAATATAGGGTGCAGCTGTTAATTGAAAACCATACGCTAAAGAGAATTCATTGTTTCTGTCATTAATATCTGTATATATGACTACATCTATCTAAGCTCGGCCCAGCCTACGTATCGGTTATGGCTCATGTATTGATTTTTATTAGTGAGCACTGAGCAGTATTGTTTGTCGGTTCAAGAAAGAACTTTGCTTTTTAGTCAAGAGACAAAGTTACAATCTGTACTGGACCAATGGATGGACACAAGTGTGTGTTTCTTTCAGGCCTAGCACCGCATGGGGAGGAGCCGAGGAGGTGCTGAATCTGGACTTGCAGCTATTGAGCAGCAAACGCTGCTGACAGCAAATATCCGAGATGCTGCGGCTCCGTCCTTTCCGCCTCGACTTGCCAACTTGTCAACCTCTTCCTATACAAGTTGTCTAAGGTTGGGTTGACAGCTATGAGAACCTCTTCCTATATTGATGATACAAATTCTATGAGTTTAGGATACTTTTCTCAATTGTGTTTGCTTGCTTAATGCCAGTAAGTGGAAATCACTATCATCCCTGCCAACCTCTTCCTATACGAGTTGTCTTAGATTGGGTTGACAGTTATGAGAACGTTTTCATATATTCATGATGCAAATAGTGAGTTTAGGATGCTTTTCTCAATTGTCTTTGCTTGAATTCAGTATGATGCAGATTATTTTCTATCCTACCTTACTTCTAGAGCTCTAATATGAATCTGATGTTCTCGAATTATTTGCTTCTATTTTTTATGTCATTTGTATGGATGTCAGTATGATGCAAATTAAATTCTATCCCAGCTTACTTCTAATTTGATTTAATTTTTTCAAGACAGATATTCTAAGTCACTTACTTTGGTAAAAGCTAAAATAAATTGAATCTGCTGTGAATCCACAATCAGCACTTACAGGGCCTTTGATTAGAAAAACCACACGTAATTGTGCTTGGTGTCTGATAAGAATGTTCAAGAAATAAGATCAGGTGATTTGATGTTTCCTTCTTCCTGTGTTTCATTTACCTGTGTGTTGCACTCTAATGTGTGGTAAATTGATTAGCCATCATAAATGATTTCTTAGTCAGAATTTTTTCTATTACAGATGAACACTTCTTTTTTTTTTTCTTTTTCAGTAATAGCACTAGCTACATTTTCGCTATACACTCAATGCTATGCTCTCAAATGAATATATATGTTAACTTTTTTTTTTTGAATTGTGCAAATCTGTATATATATATATATATATATATATATATATATATATATATATATATATATATATATATATATATATATGTTCAGTCATTACATTCTAGAGGCATTGCCATTTTTTCCACACTTAATTGAAGGACATTTGGTGATCTCAATTTCTGTTTTTCACACTGAACTATGTCATCAAATTGACACAGTTCAGTGATCCTCTGAAATTAGTCACAAAAAAAGTGATCATTGGAATCGGTGCAGTCCATTATTTGCTATTTGTATTAGAGAGAACCTCGGTTAATCCATTGATCCATGGAGTTTTCTCCTTGTGGCAGCTAGGCTATTGCATTTTAATTATAGTGCAATCTTTTTCCACCCCAACCTATTGCATTTTAGGAGTTGCAACTCAATATGTTAGAAGTCAATTATTTGTAGGAATTGACAAGCTCTAAATTGTAATTAATGGCCTCCATATCATGCCATGATAAGGTGGATCCATTCATCCATGTGAATAGATTCTTTGTAGAAAAAAGTCATCTTGTTCCTGTGTTTCTTGGTGATAAATGATTGTAGAAGAAAACATGGATGACTTTGATGCATTCATGTGATATAATTGCAGAATGACTTTTAGGCTTTCTGTTGCTGAATGATACTATAACTGGTTTGAGGAATAATGGGGCAATTGTTGTTACTGCTATCTCTGAACAATGTATTGCCTTCAAAACTTACAAAATTCTTTGGAAATGGAACAATTCATAAGTTGATGAGATCTAACAAGCTAGATGAAGAGGACGGCTTCAACCGACATGTAAGTTCCTGCTTGGCTACAACCCGACATGTGCCCTTTGCGAGATATCTTTTGATAGCTTAGCTGCTTTGGCTTCAACTAACGTGTGCCATTGCAAATCTATGATAACTTCTCTTCCATCGAAGATTCAGGTCGGTGTGTTCTTAGCTACCACCTAAGGCCCCCTTGAGATCACCCACAAGTTCAGGAACAAGTCGATTAGGATTCTGGTCAAGAAAGATATGCTCACACTCGAGGGTATCAAGCAGTTCTATGTCAAAGTGGAGAAGGAAGATTGGAAGCTTAAACTCTATGTGAACTTTATTCTGGCAATTGTTGATAGTTCAGGCACAAAGAGGCATGACAATTCAGATATTATGAGGCTTGAGGATTATCGTACTGAACTCCACAATCTCTTGAAAGAAGATGTATGCTATTACGAGACCTCTAAGCTGAAAGGACCTAATTGGCCTAGAGGAGGGGGGTGAATAGGTGTATTTGTAAAACCTGAAACTCACAAACTCGAAATGTGGAAGTTAATTGCCTGACCGGAAGTTTCGGTGGTGCTTTTTAGAGCTCCAAGACACCAAAGACCTACCAATAAATTGACAAGTTCCGGTAGTGCTCTTTCGATCTACTTTGTAACCGGCATATTCCGAATCGGAATAGCTAAGCAGATCGAAAGAGGAGCCCTTAGGATACCACAAGCTAAGATTAGGAGTGTGTACTAAATACCAAAAAAATTCTCTTAACAACCACAAGATGACATTCTTTTGGATTAGCTTGAAATCTTGCACACATGCACACGCTAAGCATAATATTGGGCCTAGATGCATAGAGGTAAATCAGGGATCCTATCATAGAACAATATACCTTTTGATCTACAACCTTACTGTCCCCTCCAAGGTCAAGGTGTCCGGTTGTAGGCATCGGCGTCTTGATGGGTTTGGCCTTGTCCATGTCAAACTTCTTCAACATGTCGTGGGTGCACTTGGTTTGACTTATGAACGTGCCCTCCTTGAGTTGCTTGATTTGAAATCCAAGAAAGTACTTCAACTCCCCCATCATGGACATCTTGAACCTTTGAGTCATGATCCTACTAAACTCCTCACAAAAAACCATATTAGTACTATCAAATATGATGTCATCGACATATATTTGGCATATAAAAATATCATTATTGACTTTGCGAGTAAATAAAGTTGGATCGGCCTTCCCAATCTCAAACCCTTGTTTGAGTAGAAAGTCCTTGAGATAATCATACCAAGCTCTAGGGGCTTGTTTCAACCCATAGAGCGCCTTGTCGAGCTTGTAGACGTGGTCGGGATGTTTAGGATCTTTAAAACCCGGCGGTTGCTCAACATAAACCACTTCGGATAGGGGGCCATTGAGGAATGCACTCTTCACATCCATTTGATATAACTTGAAGTTATGATGAACTGCATAGGCTAACAAAATCCAAATTGATTCTAGCCTTGCCACCAGTGCATAAGTTTCCCCAAAATCCAAGCCTTCAACTTGAGTGAATCCTTGAGCCACCAACCGTGCTTTGTTTCTTGTGACCACACCATGCTCGTCTTGTTTGTTGCGGAAGACCCATTTGGTTCCAATCACATTTTGCTTGGGCCTTTCCACTAAGGACCAGACTTCATTCCGAGTGAAGTTGTTCAACTCTTCTTGCATAGCCATTATCTAATCTTCATCTTCAAGTGCTTCTTCAACTCTCTTAGGCTCTTTTAGAGACATAAAAGAGTAGTGCCCACAAAAGGTTGCTAGTCTTGATCTTGTTGTTACTCCTCTTTAAATGCTTCCAAGAATATTGTCAACGGGGTGATCCCGTTGAATGGTGTGATGCACTCTTGGGTGAGGCACTTGACTTCTTCTTTGGATTGGGCCGTCATCATCACTATCATTATCTTGATTGATTGGAGAATTGGTGATTTGATCATCTTCATTGTTCCTTTGGTTGTTTTCTTCTACTTGAGTTGGATCTTGATTTGCTTGTACTCTTGAGCCATGATCTCTTCTTGACGTAGGAGTATTATCATAGTCATTGCTTGACTCATGATGTATGCTTGGATCATGATTGATTTGCAAAGGTGCATCATCATCTTCCTCTTTAATAGGCTCCATCTCACCAGTTGCAAGCTTCTTTATCACTTGATGAGATGGTTCTTCTTTATCTACAATTTCAGCATTGACTTGCTCCTTTTGAGAGCCATCGCTTTCATCAAAAGTCACGTCTACCGTAATTTCAATTTGACCGGAGGTCTTATTAAAAACACGGTATCCATGTTCGTTAGTACCATAACCAAGTAAGAACTTTTTATCTACCTTAGGTGCAAACTTAGAGCTTTTAGATTTCTTATTAAGTATGAAACACTTGCATCCAAAAACTCTAAAGTAATCCACCTTAGGTTTGTTACCGGTGAGTAGCTCGTAGGCAGTCTTCTTCCTTATCTTGTGAAGATATAGGCGGTTGATAGCATGATATGCCGTATTCACGGCCTCCGCCAAAAGTCTTTCTCCGGGGTCTTGTACTCATCCAACATTGCTCTTGCGGCTTCAATAAGTGTTCGGTTCTTCCTCTCCACAACACCATTTTGTTGCGGAGTGTATGGAACCAAAAACTCATGCTTGATGCCTTCGTCATCAAGATATTCTTCAATGTTGGTGTTTCTAAACTCTGTCCCGTTGTCATTTCTCACTTTCTTGATCTTCACATCGAACTCATTTTGAGCTCTTCTTGCAAACTTCTTGAAGATCCCCTGGGTTTTACCTTTATCTCTCAAAAAGAACATCCAAGTGAAGCGAGAATAATTATCAACAATTACAAAACCATATTTGTTACCTCCAATGCTTATATAAGCATTGGGTCCGAATAAGTCCACGTGAAGTAACTCAAGCAGTCTTGTAGTTGTCACTATATTCTTGACGGGATGTTTAGCTCCAACTTGCTTCTCGGCTTGACATGCACTGTAAATTCTATCTTTCTCAAAAGAAACATTTGTTAGTCCAAGGATGTGTCCACCTCTTTGAAGGTCGGCCAAGTTCCTTATGCCAACATGAGCTAGTCGGCGATGCCATAACCAGCCCATGCTAGATTTTACCACTAAACAAGTCTCGGACCCCACTTTACTAGTTACAAAATCAACTAGGTAAAGCTTGCCCTTGAGTTGACCCGTAAAAGCAATAGAAGAATCCGCCCTTCTAGAGACTTCCACACCCTTATCCGTAAAGAGAAAATTATATCTAATCTCACAAAGTTGTAAGACAGACAACAAATTGTATCCCAACAAATCCACAAGTAGAATATTAGAAATAGAATTATCATTTGAGATAGCAATTTTACCCAAACCAAGGATATCTCCTTTGCTATTATCACCAAAGACAATCCTTTCACATGAAGTTTGATTTAGTTGAAAGGATGTAAACATGTTTTTCTCTCTGGTCATATGATTTATGCATCCACTATCAAGCACCCAACTTGATCCACCGGAGGAATATTCCTTATCTCCTTTTGCCATGATGCATGTAGAAGTGTGATAGTCGTTGTCGGAGACGTTGGCGAAGAGCGAAGGTGATGAAGAAGTGTTGATGAAGGGCGATGTTGATGAAGCATGATCGGTGATGAGTGTTAGAGAAGAAGATGCTTCTTGTATAGCAATTGCAGCCACTCTTCTTCTCATTGCCATTGTCATCCTCACTATCATCATCCGATTGCTATTCTTGACTTATATGTGCTTCACCTCTCTTCTTGTCCTTGTACTTTTGTCACCTTGTTTGTTGAATCTAGACTTTCTTGCCTTTGTTTGGACAATCCGCGACGAAGTGACCGATATCACCACACTCATAGCAAAACCTCTTCTTGTATGGCTTGCTTTCACCACTTCTCCTCATCTTGTCTTTCTTTATTCTCAAGAATTTTTTGAAGTTTCTCACCAATAGTGCTTGCTCATCATCAAGATCATCATCATCACTATTGTCTTCATGCTCACAACGCCTCTTGTTGCAATGACTTTTCTATGTCTCACTGCTTCTTTGGCTTCATCATCTGGCACTTCATGATGCATGAGCTTTGCAAGCATCTTTTGTGGTGTCATGGTGCTATAGTTATCTTTCTCCATAATGAAAGAGGCAAGCGTGTTGTTCTTTTATCTATACACTCTACATAACTTTCTAGCTGCTGCGTGGTCATCCCACCTTGTATCTCCAAGTGCTCTAATACTATTTACTAAGGTTATGAATCTATTGTACATTTCTTAAGTGGTTTCTCCTTCCAATGTGCAAAAGTTTTCAATCTTTCCTTGTAGAAGCTCAATATTTTCCACTCTAACACTCTTGTCTCCTTCAAATGATACTTTCAAGGTATCCTAAATTTGTTTTGCACTAACCAATCCATTGACCTTGTTGTTCTCTTCGGGAGATAGGCATTGCAAAATCAAGGTAGCCGTGGTTGCATTGAGTTAGAAATCGGCGGCATCTTCAGGAGTCCACTCACTAGCATCCTAGGGCACATTTACACCAACTTTCACTACTTCCCAACATCTTGCGGCAATAAGATGCAAATTGAGGTGGCTTGCCAGGGTTAACAATTGGCAAGTTAGAGTTGTTTCCTTTGCTTGATGACCCATAGTCATAGCTTGTTCTTGCGTAGGCTTTTGGTGTCTTGTCACCATCTTTATTGGCTGACTCCATGTTTGTCTTATCTAGCACTTCCTTCATCTTGTCAATTTGCTCTTGCATCTTGTCCATTTGCTCCTTTTGCTACACTTGGAGCTTCTCAAAGAGCTGAGTGGTGATTTGCTCCATGAGAGCCTTCATCATGTCCGAATCCATCTTGACCAATGTTACTCCTCACGCGGTGAAGTGTTAATCCGAGAGACCAATGCTCTGATACCAATTCAAAAGACCTAATTGGCCTAGAGGGGGGTGAATAGGCGTATTTGTAAAATCTAAAACTCACAAACTCAAAATGCGGAAGTTAAATGCCTGACCGGAAGTTATGGTGGTTTGGAGTGGAAGTTCCGGTCTTGATCAGAACTTCCGGTGCAAACCCACCAGAACTTCTGGTGCCCTAAAAGTGCTACGAAATCAGAGTAAACGAGATGTAATTTCAGTTACAATTGTTACCACACACTCCTAGATGATGTTGGTGATTGAATTTAGCTTTCCACACCTTTGGGTCTCACCAACTCTTGAATCGAGTTCTCCGACCTACAACCAAATATGCAAGAAGGAATGCGAAGAACATAATACCAAGGGTAGTCGAAGCTACCTCCACAGCAAGCACGTGGGATACACGATTTATCCCGAGGTTCGGTAATCCCCACAAAGAAGTTTCTACATCCTCGTTGTTAAGGTGGCCACTAAGGCCCGACCACGTAGGTCACCTCCCTCAAGCAACCATAAAGGTCAACTTGAGATATCCACTAAGATGAAGGGTGATACAAACACTTTGGGGTACCCTTATAAGTAAATCAACACGGGCAACCATGAAGAACGCCTAGCCGGCTAGGGTTCTAAGAACCCAAGAGTAATAAACACAAACCCAACCGGCAAGACGAGGAAACCAAGTGCTCAAGTCGAAGGTCAATGCTCCCGCTCTCAAATCTCACGTCTCTAGCTCAAACAATCAAGGATTGGAGCTTAGAAGCAAAGGGGGAGAGAGTGGGTGAGTCAAAGCTTGGGAACTGTTGGAAGTACGGAGAAAGAGTGTATGCCTGGCGTGACCGTTAGAAACGGAGGTGAAAAAAGTATAAATACTTCGGACTCCGAAAGACCTACCGGAAGTTCTGGTGGAACCCACCGGAACTTCTGGTCCACTCAGATCTGACCGTTGGCTTGAGAATGGGCGAGACTCGGGCTGATCGGAACTTCCGGTCGCTGCAGAACTTCTGGTAAGAGACCATAACTTCCGCCAAGTCAAAACTGCGCACCGCCGCGCGACGCAAACTAGAACTACCGGAACTTCCAGTCTCACACCGGAACTTCCTCTGAGAGCTGAACTTCCACTAGAAGAGCGGAAGTTTGCGCCGCGCGCAACACCGAGCGACCACCGGAACTTCCGGTCTCGGACCGGAACTTCCGATCCACCTTGCAAAAGAACAGAACAAGTCTACGTGCACGTGGGTGAAACGGTGTCTCTCAAGCTACTCTAAAACATCGACATGAGCACTTTTATTTCCCATCTAGCCAGCTAACTTTGTGTTCCTCTTGATAGTACGGCGTTTCCTATGACTCAAATTAAAATGAAAAGAGAGTGAATCATTTGAGCCGGAACGCTTTTTGTCCATAAAATTTAGGGTGCTATCATTCACCGAATTCTTTCGTTTCAATTCATCAATGGACTAACACCTGTAGATATCACTTGATGAACATGTTAGTCCCTAATTTGATTGTCATTAATTATCCAAAACCCACACTAACATAGGATGGCGAAAACTAGATATTTTGTTTTATAGAATTGTTTTAAAAACATTTTAGTAAACTAGATATTTTGTTTTAGTTCTATAAATGAATTGTTTTGGAAAAACATTTTAGTTCTTCAATACTAGGAAGACGACTGTTTACAGATGGTATTACTGTTTGGTATATATTTAACGGGTTTGAAAATGATCATGAGGTCCTATCATAATAGATATATGTCTTTATGCATTTAAAAGTTGATATGTCTTTATGCATTTAAGTTGGAATTTTGAAACATTGAAGGTCAAACCAGAAGGAAGAGCTACTATGCCATGTGTTTGGCAGTAAAGAACTGTCTCTTGCCACAATAGGCTAAAATTTTACCAATCCAGAAAAATGTTCCAATAGTTGGTATATTGATGCTTACAGAAATTAGCTGGAGTTCTAATTGTTCATGCTTATACAATAATGATTTTTTACAGAGACTAGCAGGAGATTTGATGGTTTTTGAAATAAGATATACAGGGACTCTAAAACTAGCTGAATTTGTGACCGCAAGCAAACTTTGGTGTAGTATTATCTTATCATGCAATCTGCATATTTTTACTACAAAAGTTTTGTCCCGTAGCAACGCACGGACACGCTACCTAGTAGAGATATAAATATTGCACGTATTTTCTATAAATTGAGTCAAACTTGTGGCACGAAAACCCACGGCGATAATTAAATAGGGACGGAGGGAGTACCTCTGTTTTCTTTTACAGGACACATATGTATATCAAGAATCAAACTCTTAAAACTTTGATTAATATTTTACTAACATAGTATGAAATTGATAAGATTAGATTTGTAACAATTATATTGTCTAAAATAAACATGAATTTTTAAGCATGAACAATACAATATAAAATAAATAAAATGGTTAAAATATAATTTAGGAGACCATGTTATTCTAGTTTATAGTCTTATAGAATGTACTAAGGCACTATTTGAACTAGACAAAATCGTATGTGCAATCCACGTTCATTGTGTCAAAAAACAAGGGTGATACAAGGGATACTTAAGAATACTCCTAACGCCACTCCTGATAGCGGCCAATAAAGTAAAACAAATCCGCATCGTCTTTTAGTTCAACAATGGAAGGAGAGAGAAAAATTCTCTAGCTACATTATTCTCATTTAGGTCACTTATATAACAGTGTGACGCTGGTATGTCTTGTTTACAAATTGATAGTCACTATAATTTGTTAGGTTTCAACTCTTTTGTTGGTTGTGTGCCTCATGTTAAGCAAAGACTAGAAGTTGTCCTATGAGACCTTAATCATCTTAACGTAAACTCCCATTACAAAGAAAACATCCGTAAAAAAAGCACTCTGTCTAGTCAAAATCAACCTCTAAGAGGTCGTTCGAAGGATGGATGGACGGAAGTGAAGCATGTTGGGGAAGAGAGGTGAGCTCTTGGCCCTTGAATTACCATGTATATTGATTTAGCTAAAAAAAATTGGTGAATAGCCTCTCCTCATGTTGGTCACTTGAACAAGTACAGAGCTAGGTTGCGACTGCTGTTTTAGTTTCCTTCCTTCTGACCAATGCAATATGATGGTTGTAATAGCCGTAGATCTGTTTGATTCTCTAAGGCAAATATTCTTAGCAATGAGTACTCTCTCAAGCGTCTGATTTTGACATAAATGTTTGACTAGGTGGATGTAGGACTAGATATTTGGTTTTAACCAACTAATAGGTTAGTTTTTTCTGTTTTTTACTCAAGACATAATAGATGACCGGTTTCATTCAGAATCAAAAACCTACATGTTCCATTCTGGTTTTTGCTTAGATTCCATCTTAGAAGAAACTATTAGATATAAAACTGTTTTTAAATAACGGAACGCCACGATACATGGACGACTGTGTGCAAAATAAGGTGCTGCTTTATGTGAGACTAGGTAGGCGACAGGTGATACAAGTAACAAGAACGCCACAGTGCACGGACGTCGGTGTGCAAAATACAAAGTTGTGCCTTGATAGCCGATGCAAGCCCCCTGCACGCGCGCAAGAACCCAACGACGGCTAGCCCCGAATGGTCCGCGCCATCCGTGCCCGGTTGACGGGTCGATTTGAATACGCCTCCCGAAATGCCAAGTGCATGACCATGATGCCCTGCAGCCCAGGATCTGCTTTGCTCTGCATGCCGCAGTACTATTGCATCGGGGAGATATATTGGGAAAAAGAGTAAAAAAAAAAACACTAGCGCTACTGGCACGCAGAAAAACACCAGTTGGATGGGTGAATCGCGCCCTTGTAGCAACCTGTTTTCTCGAATACTAAGGCCTTTTCGGTTGGGTTGCAACTTGCAACTTTTTTCACTCTCTCTCCATCACATCAATTTCTACCCGCATATATAGAGCATTAAATGTTAGTAAAAAAATAACTAATTACACAGTTTAATTGTAAATCACAAGACGAATCTTTTGAGCCTAGTTAGGTCACGATTAGACAATATTTACCAAATACAAACGAAACGCTACAGTTACAACTTTTTCCAACATCTCCCAACCAAACAAGGCCTAAATGCAATTCTGTTTTACGCGCGCCGAATACAATCACACCTCCGCTAAGGCACCGCCATTTTTTTCGGTAAAGGATAGTGGCCGTTTGGACGTCCGGACGGACAGGACGCCGCACCGCGCCCGCTCCCCCGCGCCCGCGCTCCTCCCCCGGCGACCCGGCGACCTTCTCCCAAGCGCCAACTTTTTTCCAACATCTCCCAACCAAACAAGGCCTAAATGCAATTCTGTTTTACGCGCGCCGAATACAATCACACCTCCGCTATCAGGGTGAGGCACCGCCATTTTTTTTCTTTAATCACTAGTGTCCGGACCATGCTTCTGCATTCCGCACGCGTACTCGCACAAAACCCCAAGACGAGCAGTGAGTGGCTCCAGCCATCCGTCTCCCGCGCCCAGTCGATGCGCTTGTCCTCGCGCTCTTGAAGGCTCGTACCGGCCGGTCCGTCCGTTTTGGCACGGGCCTTGTCATGTCAGTCGTCGTGCCGGACGGCTGGAGCATCATCATCCACGGCGCGGGCACCACCACCGCCGGTCCACCACCTGGGTCGCGCGCCAAGCATGGCGCGTACCGACGCGGTACGCCGCCGGTCCACGGCGCGGAGCACCCGGCCCGTCCATGGCCGGAGCCGCCCGCCCGCCCGCCATGGCGCTGGCATGCCGCTGCTGGGTCGCGCCGTGCGCCAAGTGCCGCCTGCCCACCGCGCTCGCCCGCTCGTCTGCCGCCCCGCGCGCTCGCCGGCCGTGCTGTGCTGTTAATCCGTCGTCGTCCCGCGGCGCTCGCCGGCCGTGCTGTGCTGTTAATCCGTCGTCGCCGCCCCCCCCGCGCGCTCCCGGCCGTGCTGTTAATCCGTCGTCGTCCCGCGCGTTACCCCGTGCGCTGGTGCTGTGCAGCGGTTGATCCCACCCACGTGACGCGGAAGCCCCGTCCCCGTGCATTAACAGCACGCAACGGGAAGAGCGTGACTACCCCTGGTCCTTGCCACGAGCAGGCAGCAGTAATGAATTGGCCGGCGGCCTACCGCCTCCGCCTCCGCCTCCGCCGGCCACAACTGCTGCTGCGTCGTCGTCGGCCCCGCACATCCCCGCGTGGGCTCCGCAGGACCATTGGCAATGACAAACGCGCATGGGTATAACTGCTGCAATAACAGGAATCGCATGCAGTAGCCGCGAGTTAAGCCGCGTACGGTGTACTACTAATTAAGTACTGGTCCATTTCCGTGGCCCCACCATGGATGAGTGAGAGCCGGTGTTGTGTTCATTCAGCATCCATTTACCACACGACGCGATCGAGCTAGACCACGTTTGCCATGTGCTCGTACACTGTCGACCCTCGGTCCAGGGAGAGGGGGGTCCGCGGGACGGCCGGTCGCGATCTCGCCCATAATGCAGCGCGATCGGATCCTAATTAATCAGCTATACTACCTACCTAGTATGCGTTGGTGGTACTGTACTGCGGTAGCAGCATGCAGCAGCAGCTACACTGCCGGCGTCACCCGTTGGTCGGTCCATGCACTACGTCAATCAATACAGTAACGCGCGGGACGACGACGGATTCGTGGCACAGTGCGCGGGCGCGCAGAGACGTGGTACTAGTACTAGTAGTACCCCTGCCACTCGTCGTCGCGTGTGTCCACCACCGATCCTGCTTGCATTGCATGCATGCACGGCGCCAGTACCCCGACAACGGTGCCCGTCCCGCACGAATCAGACGCCGCTCGCCATCATGGACCGGAGCGAAGCGGACCGCCCGGCCGATGGGACGGACCTTCGTTGGCTGTTTGCATACAGTGCCTTGACACGGGCCTATGCATCACCCTGTTCGCCTCAGGTGAAAAACCGTTTCAGCTTATCAGCCAACAATATTTTCTTCTCACATAAAATCAGCTGTTGTAACATATTTTGGTTTATCAGCCGGCTTATAAGTTCTGCCGAACAGCTTCATGCATGGCTCGTTCCGGGGTGCGCACAGCGCATACAGTACCAGCTAGCCGGCCCCGGCCCCGGCCCTGTTGTAGCGGAGTACTGTAGCTAGCCAAGCCAGCCCTTCCGGCCGCGCGCGCTCCCCCGCCCAGGGCTCCTGCAGCTTCCGGCTACCGCCTGTACTGTTGTACTCTGCTCCGTACGTGGTATCTACAGTACCACGCGTCGGCCCCGCACAGGTAGAGAGGTAGGACCATGCGGCACTGGACGGCCGTATAGGAGGACCCTATTACCCCAGCCGCCAAGCGCGCTGCCGCGAACCCATGAAAGGCCCGTCCGTCCTGCGGCGTCGAATTGGGCCACGGTCCTTATTTTTTACTATTTAGCCCTTTTTTAGAAAAAAGTTCACATTTAGACCCCTGACGGACTTAAAACCGTTTTTGGACCCTGAGCTCGGCGCCGTAACGTAGGGCGCCGAGGTAGCACGTCTCGGCGCCATAGGTCATGGCGCCAAAACTTGAGACCGGATGATGACATGGCGATGATATGGCGCTGTCGTGGTGTTGACGTGGCATCTCGGCGCCGTGCTTCACGGCGCCGGACTCGGCGCCAGAGATCTTGGGGCCGAGCTGCCCGGTATGCACACTCGCCATCACCAGCTTTTACTGACCTGACACAAACAACTCTGGGGCCATCGAGCGAGGCCGAGGCAGAGGCAGCTGGAACCGTGTGGCATACTCCTGCATGCGTCTGCCTTCCGCGTACTCCAGTGCATGCACGCTGGTTTTATGCTTGAACAGGTTTTGTGGGCGAGCGTGCCTTTCCTTAATTCCTGGCGTTACTCCTCTGGTCGACGCGCAGCAGAGGAAGGAAATTTCCCGGAACCTGCCTCTGCCTCTTTACTTCAGCCGGCCAGCCTCCTATATTTTAATTTTTTTCTTTTCGAATGGCACAACAGCAGTGGCCAGCAGCTCCAAGTCAAACACGGCAGCAGGCAATGGCTACAGTAGAAATAAATGGAGCACCGCCTTGTTCAGTTTCTCCAAGTTGCAACATTCTCCACTATCTCTCCATCACATCAATTTCTACCCGTATATATGGAGTATTAAATATTAGTAAAAAAATAACTAATTACACAGTTTAGTTATAAATCACGAGACAAATCTTTTGAGCCTAGTTGGACCATGATTGAACAATATTTGCCAAATAAAACGAAAACACGACTATTACAACTTTTTCTAACATTTATAAACTGAACAAAAGGCCTTGGACAAAAATTAGGCTCAAGTGCATGCGGGTGGGATGTGCATGCATCTGCGTATATTCTCCTCTCTCAAATATTTGTGGAGTTAAAAATGATTTAGGTGTCATATCGAATGCTATATGGATAGTCGCATGAGGTGGTCGGATACTAATAAAAAATAAATTATAAAACTTGTTAAAAATTCACAAGACGAATTTTTTAAAGCTTAATATTAATTTATTATTAGTCCATATTTACTGTAGCACCATATTATCAATCTATGGACTAATTAGGTTTAAAAGATTTATCCTATAAAATGCTCACACTCTATACAATTAGTTTTTTTAGTTTGTATTTAATAATCTAAGTATGTGTCCAAACATTCGATGTGATAAGTGAAACGTTTTTAGATAAAAAACAAACACATCCTAGTCAAAATTATTTTTTAGAAAGTAAAATGACAGTAAAAACAAACACACCCTAGTCAAAGTTATTTTTTATAAAATAAACAAATTATTATTAAAATACATCTAATGATAAACCAAGCGAAATAAAAAAACAGTCAGACTAGAACCAGCTGCAGTATTAAATGAAGGGCGTTGGATAGTAAAAGAATAATAAAAAAGGTACTAATAAGAAAAGGATATAAGGTTATACAGGTGCGGACGACCCTGCCCTTCGGTCGCTCGTTCCTCGCGAGTCTTGACTAATCGAGAGGGAGGGCAGCCGAGCAGTACATGTACAGTACCAGCAGCTCGTGCATGAACCCTCTGCCCATTCAAACAGGACAAACCACAGATGGCCACGCAGCAAGCACAAGTGGGCGTCGTCTTAGCAGCACAGTGCACGCCGTACAACGGGCGCTGCGCTGAGAGCAGGACGCACAGTGCACCGCCTCGTGGGGAGGCCGCTGCGCATCGCCATGGATCCTATCCAGCGCGGCAGGAGGCCGGGAGCGCCGCCACCGCGCTCCCGCCGCGACTGGGCGCGAGGAGATGAGGGAGGGCGCCGTCGCACCAGCTCCCATGCGTAAGACTGCGGCGCCACCGTCGTCGATGGATCCTATCCAGCGCTCAGGATGCATGCATACACTGCCATATATAACCACAGTCACGCAGCAAGCCATGACTGGACGACGACGGGGCAGCAGGCTTCTACAGCTCTGCTCGGGGCGTGTGCATGCGTGCAAAAGCAGGGGCAGCAGCTCGGCGCCACGACTCACGGCGCCGAGCTAAGCGCCGTGAACTACCGTTGAACTCTGGCCACATCAGCACCACATCACAAGCCATGTCATTTCGGACCTCGTATCTCGGCGCCGTGAACTATGGCGCCGATACGTGTTACCTCGACGCCATGCGTCATGGCGCCGAGCTCAGGGTCCAAAAATGGTTTTAAGTCCGTCGGGGTCCAAATGAGAATTTTTTTTAAAAAAAGGGCTAAATAGTAAAAACTCTACGGCCACGGTCATCAGAGCAACAGCATCGTGCCTGTGCGAATAAAGGTGCGTGCAGTCCACAGAATACCACACGGCGGGGCTGCGCCTGCTGCTGCTGCTGCTGCTGGACAGGATTCGGTACCACGCCGCTTGACGGTCGGCTTCGAGGCGGTACATCAGTTCGCATAGGACCAGCTACCGGCATTGAAAAGGGCTCCATTTCGTGCCTACTATGTGCCGACATGGTACCAGTATCTTATGCTCACTCCCAATAAATCAATTTCTACCTGTGCGGGTCCGAGATTAAGCCAATTTATTTAAAAAATGCCAAGATTCACAGCATTAAATTAGAATTCTTGACTCCTCCATTTATAATATACTACGGAGTAGTTTAATATCACTAATATTACACACCAAAATTTTATTTATATGGAGATAGAGAGAAATACAAAAGTGTTGGAAAGGGCCAAAAGGGTCCCACGCCTATCGAAGACTCTAAAAATTATGACATTTATCAAAACTAGAAAAAATATGATTTTGTGATGATGATATAATAGTTTAGATTTATTAGAAATAACAAGAGTGACAAGAGAAAAAAAAATACAAAGTTGGATTTATGATGCTATTCAAGAAAAAATTTATACCTCCATAGATATAGTTTTTTTAAAGAAACAAATTATACCTAACACAATCTAGTACATTTTGAAATAACATTTTCCAGCAATGATGTTTTAAATTAACCATTGTTCTATCTGTATAAAAAACAAAAGGATACAATGCATCTGATCGAATCGTCATAAAGTAATGTTCTCATAGCCACTATAAACTTGAAACTCTTATCATGTTTCAACAAACATGCCTTCAAGAAAGGATACAAATGGCATCAAGAGTTCAAGACCAACAATGTTCATAGAAAGTACAATCAAAAGGCATCATCAAGCTACTAAGCGGTTGTTCGCTTCAGCTAAAAAAACATTTCAGCTTATAAGTCAATAGTGTTTTCTTCTCAAAGAAAATCGGCTATTTCTACAGTATGTATCAGCCGGCTTATAAGTCCTGCTACAATTAAAAAAAATTATTTGTTCCCACAAAATTACTTCTAAATTCAAAACAAACTTATAAAATATTAGTTTGGTTTTCATATGGTAGCCGGCTGAGACACAGGAACCGAAAAATTTTGTGAGAAAAATAAGTGGGCCATGTATTAAAAATAAAGGACTAATTATTGTACGGGTAGGCTGGAAGAAAGATACAAGAATCCTTACAACCCATTTACCAGCTGTGTTACTAAACTTGCTCTAATGTAAATTAACAACCATACACAATATAATATAAATTACAATCAGCTTGTAATGTGAATCATCACTTCATCTTAAAAAGCATTTAAACAAGTAAAATTGTTTTACAATGTCTTGAGAAGTAATTATTGTTTTCTCTCCCTGTGAAAACTTGAGACCAAGCAATAAAATTTAAGCCCTCCAAAATGGAAACCAACCCCTAAATTTCACAGCAAAGGCTAAGACTATTTAGAACACATAAGCTGAAGTCGATTTTCCAACTTATCTGCGAAGTGAGCTTTAGGATGAAGCACCATTTTGGTTGCTTGGTAGGCTTGGCTCGCAATCAAGTAATTACCTGGATTGTGAATTGTTGCTCCCTTTAGTTCTAGATCGGCACTCTTCACCACATTAAAATGCAAATGCTCCAGAGCATCTCCAACAGTTCCCCATATTAGGTTATCATTCTTAATTTTTTGGCAAAAACAAAAAAAAATCTTCTCCAACAGTTCCCTATCCTAGGTTGCCATTTATCCTAAAATGGGAAAAAAAGTCCGAAGGCCATATATGCGCCGCTTGACTCAACATCAAGATCCGAACCGTATTAGAAGAGGTGGAAGGGTATAAAAATAATTTTGTTTCTGTTTCATGGTTTCTGATGTAAGTTTTTAAGAAATGGAAGGGTATAAACATAATTTTATTTCTGTCTCAGGGTTCCTGATGTAAGTTTGATCTGAGTTTGGCAAGTGAATTATGCCAAACTATTGGAGAGGGCTCTTTTTTCACTTGCCATATATTTTAGAGAGTTGCCAAATTACAAGATTTGTCAAGTAAATTTTAGCAAACTCTTGAAGATGCTCTGAATAAGGAAAAAAGAAACATTAAAAACACATGTAAGGAACACAGAGGTACACTTCAATAACAAAACAAAATAGCCAAAAACACCTGGTACTCCAATGCATTTATTCCCTTGCACACAAAGCCAGAGTTTTTGAAGTTCTCTGGACTTGGAGTGGTGACAACAAATAGAGTCAGGAAAGTTGATGACAGTTCTCAAATTAAACTTACCCAAATGAACCCAAAGTTGATAAACAAATGAACCCTGAAATCACAGAACGCTTACCCAGGAGCCAAAGGATATTTGAATTATTGAGCTTATTCATTGTCCAAGCAACTTCAAAGATAACAGACTCCACAATATATGATCTTCAGCGCAACATCGCTGCTTTGCAATCGGCCTTAAAAAATATTACACACATAGCACCTCTCATAAGATGTTATGAAAATGAAACTAATAAGCTAGCTGAACAGAATGACAAGCACGTTCTTTGTTTCCACTCAAATTTGTGCAATCCCATCGGACCTAAAGTGTGTACCTGAAAGCCCTAATTTGGTTTTGGCTAATTGATGAAACCTAGGACTAACCCTATTGCTAAGTGTGTAGCATTAGAGAAAGGGGAGGTCCAAGCCAAGTGGTGGAGTGGTGATCAAGGTGTCGTGAAGACCGCAAGTGATCAAGTACCACACTTGAAGATGAAGGAAGATGATGAGCAAGATGGAATGCTAGAGGCACAGTGTATATGTTAGGGCATTTCCATTTTGGGCCATAGGCGTGTAGAAAGTTGATGGCCGGGTTTAGGATTGATAACCGTACTATTAAGAGGGGCGATGTTGCACAATATCGGTTATCTAAGTGCCACTAGGTGAGCAATGACTTTGCATATGCATTAGGGACCTAGTGTGCCTGCTAACTCTTGCAAAATCTATTTGAAAATGCTAACACACGTGCACAAGTGGAGAGACACTTTTGTGTTGGCACTTGAGGGCAAGAGGTGATGGTGTTTGGGTGTGGAACCCTCCCGCCGAAGCTCGCGAGGCGGGACTCGAGGTTTTTCGGACGGCGTGCGCCACTGAAGTGACCGGACGCTGTCCCGTTGGGATCGGACGCGTCCGTCCGGGCTTGCCGGCGTCCGCTGTTTTTCAGTGTGACCGGACGCCGCTACGACCGGACGCTCCGGCAAGCCGAAGTCCGTCGGGACCGACGACGCCGACGCCGCCTTCGGAGAAGGGGTTCAGCGAACGGACGCCGGCGCGTCCGGTCACCATGGACCGGACGCGTCCGGCCAAGATTTTCACGCTTTTGGAGCTCTTCGGGTAACGACGGACTCCATCGGTCGGGCGTCCGGTGCTAGCACAGACGCGCCCCGGCCGATGCCGACTACGCGCGAAGTTGATCGCTGACGTAGGGGCGCGAACGGTAAAATTCAAACGGCTAGTACACGTGGGCGTTTATGTGCGATCGACGCTGGACCGACGCGTCCGGCCGCCGCCGTCTCGGGCCCTGGCCGCGCTTGCCAGACAAAGCTAGTTTGAGTGTAACGGTTAGGTGCTTTGGTGGGCGCCTATATAAGTTGTTTGGCCGGCTTGGGGGAATCTGGCTTGGCACTTTGACATACTTGACATCCCCTAGAGCTAAGAAATCCTCCTCCCTCACTTTGCACTCATCTTGATTGATCTAGAGAGTGATTGGGAGAGCTTCTAGTGCATTTGCCTTGTGATTGAGCATCTAGTGGCACTAGTGAGCGTTCTTGCTGCGATTGAGCTTATTACTCTTGGTGATTGCCGTCACCTAGACGGTTGGAGCAGCAAGCCGGAGTTGAGCAAGGTTGAAGATTGTTCTTGGCCACTCCGGAGGTGATTTGTGAGGGGTGTTGATCCCACCCCGTGGGAGATCGCGAAAGGAATCCTTAGTTGAATCTCGTGTCATTGAGTTACCCTCACTTTGTGTGAGTTCTTGTGGTGCCCGGTGAGGGCTTGGCTTGTGATGCCAATTAGCCACCGAACTACCGAGTGTGTGGTCGACACAACGGGGAGTAGCGTGCCGGCAAGCACGTGAACCTCGGGATAAAAATCTTGTGTCCCTCGGTATTCTTGTGTGGCTTGATCCTTCGAGATCAACTTGGATTTCTCTATTGGATCATCTCTTCGGATTTCATTGTATTGACAAGACGGTGATTGGTCATCTTCCCGAAGGCACGGTTTGCACGCTCGGTTTCCTTCCTCGCGATTACATTTGTGCAAAGTAGTGTATTAGGTTGTGTAGCCTAGTTGTATTGGTAAGGACCCTATTCTTAGTGTGCCTAGTGTATTAGGTTTGCTAGAATTGATTAGGTTGGCTTGCAACCCCCTCTAGGCTAGCGCAACACTTGCTTCGCTATTTGTTATACTAACCGGTTTGTTTAGTGCTTTGTAGAATTTTTAATTAGGCTATTCACCCCCCCTCTAGCCATTTAGGACCTTTCAAGTGGTATCAAAGCCGAGGTCACCGTTGATTAAGGCTTAACATCCTTCGGTGTTAAAATGGCTCAAGTCAACCATATCAACCATGTGGGGAAGCCACCGCACTTTGATGGTACCGGTTATGATCATTGGAAGCGGAAGATGTGTGCCTACTTGAAATCATTGAATAGAAAGGTTTGGGAGGTTGTGGACAAAGACTTTGCCGTGATTGATCCAACCGACCCAACTCCAAGAGAAGAAGAGAAGCTCCAATTCAATGACATTGCAATCAACACATTCTATGAAGCCTTGGAGTCAAAAGTGTTTGAGCAAATCAAGGATTTGGAGAGGGCTCATGATGTGTGGACTAGGTTAGAGGAGACCTATGAGGGCACACAAGCCGTGAAGAGTGCCAAGCTTTACATCCTCAAAGACAAGCTCTCAAGTTTCAAGATGCAAGATGATGAGAGTGTGCCGGAGATGTATCACCGCTTGCAAGTTATTGTAAATGACTTGAAGAGTTTGGGTGAGAAGGTGGAGAATGCGGATTTCTCTCACAAGTTCCTTAGAAGCTTGCCATCAAGATTTGAATTCTTGGTCACAATGTTGGTGAGAGAAGGATTGGACACTAAGACCCCTAACCAAGTACTAGGTGAGGTGGTCACACATGACACTTACCGTGTGGAACGGGAAGGGGGCTCTCAAAAGGATGAAAAGAAAGACAAAGAAAAGAAGAAAGACAAGGAAGTGGTTGCATTCAAAGCTACTTCATCAAAAGGCAAGAAGAAGCAAGAATCAAGTGATGAAGCTAGCACAAGCTCAAGTGAAGTAGATGATGAAGCAATGGCTCTTCTTGTGCGCAAGTTCGCAAATTCATGAAGAAGAAGGGCTATGGAGCTAGAAAGAGAAGAGATGCAATCAAGACCAAGAGATACTTTCGGTGCAAGAGCAAAGATCACTTCATTGCCGATTGTCCTCTCTCAAGTGATGATGATAGTGATGAAGATGCCAAGAAGAAGAAAAACAAGAAGGACAAGAAGGAAAAGAAGGAGAAGAAGCTTGAGCTCAAGAAGAAGAAGAAGGGGCAATCTTATTGTGTAACATGGGATAGTGATGCTTCAAGTGATAGTGATGATGAGAGTGAAGATGACAAGAAGTCAAGGAGGAAGGCACTTGCTAGTCTTGCCATCTCCAACAAGCCTTCACTCTTTGATGCTCCATCGACATGCTTAATGGCTAAGCCATCCAAGGTACAATCCGATGATGAGAGCGATAGTGAGAGTGATGATGAGGAGTACTCAAAGGAGGACCTCATTAGCATGCTACGAGATGCTCACTCTTATATTGAGGAAAAGAGGAAGGAGTGCAAAGAGTTGCGCAAGAGCAAGAAAGCTCTTGAGCAATCCTTTGATGAACTAAATGCTACTCATGAGAGGCTAATGGAAGCCCATGAGAAGCTTGAGAAAGCTCACACCAAGCTTGAAAAGGCTCACTCCTCCCTCCTTGATCAAGCTAAGATTGAGGATGTCGTAGACACTTGCAACGTAGGAATAACTTGTGATATTCTTGATGAAGCATTCTATACTCCTATTGTTGTTGGTCCCACTAACCCCTCTTGTAGCTCAAGCAATGCCACATCTACTATTAGTGATGGTTTCACTTGTGATGCCTCGCTCATGGTGGAGAATGAGACTCTCAAGAGAGAGGTGAATGAGCTTACTCATGCCCTAGGCAAGGCCTACGGTGGAGATGCCCGCTTGCTAAAGTGCTTGGGTAGCCAAAGATTCTCCCTTAACAAAGAGGGATTGGGCTATACCCCCAAGAATGGCAAGGCGGCCTTTGTTCCTCACAAGACTAGTTTTGTGAAGAGCAATGGTCGATTTTGCTCTAGTTGCAAGCAAGTGGGGCATGTAGAGCAATATTGCAAGAACAAGAAGAATGCTAACATATCCTCTATTTGCTATGATTCTTGTTATTTGCTCACCAAGGGTACTAATGGTGTGAAGGCTAAGTTCATTGGTGCTCCCATTGTTGGCCCAAAGAAGAAGGCAATTTGGGTGCCTAAAAGCTTAGTGACTAACCTTGGAGGACCCAAGCAAGTTTGGGTACCTAAGAAGAATTGATTTGCTTTTGTAGGTCAATTATAAAGCCGGAGGAAGGCATTGGGTGCTTGATAGTGGGTGCACTCAACATATGACCGGGGATTCTAGAATGTTCAAATCAATCTCATCAAGCGGTAATGGTGTAGATAGTATTACTTTTGGTGACAATGGCAAAGGCAAGGTCAAAGGCTTGGGAAAGATTGCACTTACAAATGATATGTCCATCTCTAATGTGTTGCTAGTGGAATCTCTCAACTTCAATCTCTTGTCCGTGGCTCAATTGTGTGATCTTGGATTCAAATGTATATTTGGTGTTGATGATGTTGAGATAGTGAGTGTTGATGGAAGCAACTTGATATTCAAGGGCTTTAGATATGAGAATCTCTATCTTATGGATTTCAATGCTAGTGAAGCTCAATTGACAACATGTTTGAGCACCAAATCAAGCATGGGTTGGCTATGGCATAGAAGGCTAGGACATGTTGGCATGAAGCAACTCAACCGGCTAATCAAGCATGATCTAGTTAGAGGGTTGAAGGATGTTGTATTTGAGAAAGACAAGCTATGTAGTTCATGTCAAATGGGCAAACAAGTTGGCAACACTCATCCCAATAAGAGCATGATGAGCACAAGCAAGGCATTTGAGTTGTTGCATATGGATCTATTTGGCCCTACCAAGTATGAAAGTATTGGAGGAAACAAATATGGATTTGTGATAGTGGATGACTTCACAAGATACACTTGGGTATTCTTTCTTGCCGACAAAAGTGAAGTATTTGACACATTCAAGACATTTGTAAAGAGAAGTCAAAATGAATTTGAAACCTCAATCAAGAAAGTGAGAAGTGACAATGGTAGTGAGTTCAAGAACACAAGAATTGAAGAGCTATGTGATGACTTTGGAATCAAGCATCAATTCTCAGCCAAGTACACTCCTCAATCCAATGGACTAGTTGAAAGAAAGAATAGAACCTTGATTGACATGGCAAGATCAATGTTGAGTGAATACAATGTGGATCATTCTTTTTGGGCCGAAGCAATCAATACCGCCAACTATTATTCAAATAGGCTTTATTGTCATAGGCTACTAGAGAAGACACCATATGAGTTGTTGAATGGAAGAAAGCCCAATATTGCATACTTTAGAGTGTTTGGATGCAAATGCTACATTCTCAAGAAGGGCACTCGATTGAGCAAGTTTGAGAAGAAGTGTGATGAAGGATTTCTACTCGGTTACTCCACCACAAGCAAAGCATATAGAGTTTGGAATCTCACTCATGGCATAATTGAGGAAGTGCATGATGTGGAATTTGATGAAACCAAAGGCTCACAAGATGAAGAGGAGAATCTTGATGATGTGAGAGGAACTCAATTAATACAAGCCATGAAGGAAATGGATGTTGGGGATATTAGGCCAACTCAAGTGGTGGATGTTGAAGATGATAAAGATCAAGTAGTTATACCTCAAAATGTGCAAGCTAGTGGGTCTCAAGATATATCTCAAGCTAGTGGTTCTCAATTGCAAGATCAAGTGACTAGTACATCATCTCAACCAAGTGATCAACCGAATTCAATTGCCCAACCTCATGTTCTCCAACCAACTCATATTGCAAGGGATCATCCTCTAGATCAAGTGGTTGGTGACATTAGAAGTGGTGTACAAACAAGATCAAGAATGGCATCATTTTGTGAACACTATTCATTTGTCTCATCCATTGAACCAAAGAAGATAGATGAAGCTTTGATGGATTGTGATTGGGTCAATGCAATGCACGAAGAGCTCAATAACTTTGAAAGAAATCAAGTTTGGGAACTAGTTGAGCGTCCAAAGAACTACAATGTCATTGGCACCAAGTGGGTATTCCGAACAAGCAAGATCAAGATGGCATAGTTGTGAGAAACAAAGCAAGATTGGTAGCACAAGGATACACTCAAGTTGAAGGTCTTGACTTTGGAGAAACCTATGCACCGGTTGCAAGATTAGAGGCAATTAGAATCCTATTAGCCTATGCTTGTGCACACAACATCAAGTTATATCAAATGGATGTGAAAAGTGCTTTCTTGAATGGATTCATCAATGAACTAGTGTATGTTGAGCAACCCCCGGATTTAAAGATATCAAGAAGCCCAACCATGTCTACAAGTTGAAGAAGGTTCTCTATGGTTTGAAGCAAGCTCCAAGGGCATGGTATGAAAGATTGAGAGATTTCTTGCTCTCTAAAGGGTTCAAGATGGGGAAGGTTGATAACACTATCTTCACCAAAAAAGATTGGAAATGACTTGTTTGTGTTGCAAATCTATGTGGATGATATCATATTTGGATCAACCAATCAAGACTTTTGTGAAGAGTTTGGACAAATGATGGCAAAAAGAGTTTGAGATGTCTATGATTGGGGAGCTTAGCTATTTCCTTGGTCTACAAATCAAGCAATTGAAGAAAGGCACATTTGTGAGTCAAAGCAAGTATATCAAGGATATGTTGAAGAAGTTTGGAATGGAAGAAGCCAAGTCAATTGAACTCCAATGGGAACAAATGGTCATCTTGACTTGGATACAAGTGGCAATATGGTAGATCAAAAGTTGTATCGATCAATGATTGGAAGCCTACTTTATGTGACCGCTTCTAGGCCGGATGTCATGTTTAGTGTGTGCATGTGTGCAAGATTTCAAGCTTCACCAAGAGAAAGTCATTTGAAGGCAACCAAGAGGATATTAAGATATCTCAAGCACACACCAAATGTTGGATTGTGGTATCCCAAGGGGTCAAACTTTGAGTTGATTGGGTATTCGGACTCGATTATGCGGGATGCAAGGTGGATAGAAAGAGCACTAGTGGAACATGCCAATTACTAGGAAGGTCACTTATCTCATGGTCATCCAAGAAACAAAACAGTGTTGCACTCTCTACCGCCGAAGCCGAATACATTAGTGCGGGGAGTTGTTGTGCTCAATTGCTATGGATGAAGGCCACATTGAAGGATTTTGGAATCAAATTTGGACAAGTGCCATTGCTATGTGACAATGAAAGTGCCGTGAAGATCACCACTAATCCGGTTCAACATTCAAGGACAAAGCACATTGACATAAGGCATCACTTCATTAGAGATCACCAAGCAAAGGGAGACATTTCTATTGAGAGTGTTGGCACCGATGATCAACTTGCCGATATCTTTACCAAGCCACTTGATGAAAAGAGATTTTGCACCTTGAGAAATAAATTGAACATTCTTGACTTCTCCAACATGAAATGAATGCACCCCCAACTATATGACATGCCTCTCCTTCGACTAAAGCAAAGGTGAAATTGTTTGTCATGATGCATTCATTCTTGCTAAGGACTTGCTTAGAACATATAGACATAATATCTCTTGTTCAATTAGGCTCATTCGTGAAAACAAAGTGATTTTAAAGTACATATTATGCCACTATTGCTTCTATGTCATGTATGATCTAGTGGCTAAATATGACTTATTCATGCGAATGTGAACCTAGTGTTTAATCTAGTTAAATGAGCAAGAAAGGATTTAGTTCAACATTGACAAGATAACCATTGAAAAATGTGTGAAGAAGCTTGTCATTGGTTCAAATCGAACTAGATTACTTATGCAAGTTTACTAGTTTGAACCACACAAGATGGAAGTTTATGGAAACAAGTGATCCTCAACCTTAAGTGATCATCTTTCTACTTTGAGCTCCCTCCATGATTTCAAGTCTACACCAAGCATAATCATATACCCTTATGGTCATTGATGACAAAGGGGGAGAGATTACCAAGATATCAAGAGACGATGAAGATTGAAGAATGGAAAGGGATAAAATTTTTGAAGCACACAAGTAGGGGGAGCAAGCTCATGAACATGATGTGTTTGCATTTGATTGTGCATATTCAATTGATTGCTTGCATTGCACTTAAATCGGTGTAACCATGTATTTAAGTAGTATCTCTCTTGCTTGTGTGATGCTTGCTAGTATAAAACTTGATCGATGTATTGATTACTAGCATGCATAGGCTCTAGCTAGAATTAAAACGGTATGTGTTCAAGTGGTATCTAGAAACCATGTTTTTAATGTTGATCTCACGTGGTTTCTAGCTTTTTGATGCTTCTAGCTAGATTTGATGCTAAGGATGGTTCATAAGGTGCACTCCGATGGTATCACGCTTCAAAGGTCCATTCTATATACCTTAGCATCAATTTGGTAAAAATGACTCTCCCAAAACCTATTTATCCATCATGTGTGCAAAGCTTCTAAATCCAAACTCTTAGCACACATGTAGGGGGAGCCATAGCTACCAAATGTGTTTTACATGACTTGTCCAATTTTCTTTTCACAAGCTCAAATTGCTTGGACAAGTGGTGTAAAGCCAAAATTGTATTTAATTCCTATCTTTATAGAGGTTGTCATCAATTACCAAAAAGGGGGAGATTGAAAGCCCTAATTTGGTTTTGGCTAATTGATGAAACCTAGGACTAACCCTATTGCTAAGTGTGTAGCATTAGAGAAAGGGGAGGTCCAAGCCAAGTGGTGGAGTGGTGATCAAGGTGTCGTGAAGACCGCAAGTGATCAAGTACCACACTTGAAGATGAAGGAAGATGATGAGCAAGATGAAATGCTAGAGGCAATGTGTATATGTTAGGGCATTTCCATTTTGCCGGCCATAGGCGTGTAGAGAAGTTGATGGCCGGGTTTAGGATTGATAACCGTACTATTAAGAGGGGCGATGTTGCACAATATCGGTTATCTAAGTGCCACTAGGTGAGCAATGACTTTGCATATGCATTAGGGACCTAGTGTGCCTGCTAACTCTTGCAAAATCTATTTGAAAATGCTAACACACGTGCACAAGTGGGAGACACTTTTGTGTTGGCACTTGAGGGCAAGAGGTGATGGTGTTTGGGTGTGGAACCCTCCCGCCGAGCTTCGCAGCGGACTCCTGAGGTTTTTCGGACGGTGCAGTCACTCGAAGTGACCGGACGCTGTCCCGGTTGGGATCGGACGCGTCCGGTCGCTTGCCGGCGTCCGCTTTTTTTCGTGTGACCGACGCCGCCACGACGGGACGCCTTCCGCAGTCGAAGTCCGGCCAGCGCCGACGACGACGCCGTCGCCGCCTGGAGAAGGGGTTCAGCGAACGGACGCCGGGCGCGTCCCGGTCACCATGGACCGGACGCTGTCCCGGTCAAGATTTTCACGTTTTGGAGCTCTGCAACGGTAACGATCGGACTCCATTGCCGGGCGTCCCGTGCTAGCACGACGCGTCCGGCCGATGCCGACTACGCCGCGAGTTGATCGCTGACGTAGGGCGCGAACGGTAAAATTCAAACGGCTAGTACACGTGGGGCGTTTATGTGCGATCGGACGCTGGACCGGACAGCGTCCGGCCAGGCCGTCTCGGGCGTCCGGTCGCTGCGTGACACAGCCGGCTTTGAGTGTAACGGTTAGGGTGCTTTGGTGGGCGCCTATATAAGTTGTTTGGCCGGCTTGGGGAATCACTCTTGGCACTTTGACATACTTGACATCCCCTAGAGCTAAGAAATCCTCCTCCCTCACTTTGCACTCATCTTGATTGATCTAGAGAGTGATTGGGAGAGCTTCTAGTGCATTTGCCTTGTGATTGAGCATCTAGTGGCACTAGTGAGCGTTCTTGCCGCGATTGAGCTTATTACTCTTGGTGATTGCCGTCACCTAGACGGTTGGAGCAACAAGCCGGAGTTGAGCAAGGTTGAAGATTGTTCTTGGCCACTCCGGAGGTGATTCGTGAGGGGTGTTGATCCCACCCCGGGGAGATCGCGAAAGGAATCCTTAGTTGAATCTCGTGTCATTGAGTTACCCTCACTTTGTGTGAGTTCTTGTGGTGCCCTGGTGAGGGCTTGGCTTGTGATGCCAATTAGCCACCGAACTACCGAAAGTGTGTGGTCGACACAACGGGGAGTAGCGTGTCGGCAAGCACGTGAACCTCGGGATAAAAATCTTGTGTCCCTCGGTATTCTTGTGTGGCTTGATCCTTCGAGATCAACTTGGATTTCTCTATTGGATCATCTCTTCGGATTTCATTGTATTGACAAGACGGTGATTGGTCATCTTCCCGAAGGCACGGTTTGCACGCCGGTTTCCTTCCTCGCGATTACATTTGTGCAAAGTAGTGTATTAGGTTGTGTAGCCTAGTTGTATTGGTAAGGACCCTATTCTTAGTGTGCCTAGTGTATTAGGTTTGCTAGA